>PVHX01006363.1:0-101326 GCA_004024805.1 Geosciurus inauris | reverse complement strand
TGTTATCAAAGGAAAAAAGAAAAAGGTGGAAAAATACTCTCCCCAAGTAGCCTCTGGCCAGAGGCTTTTGTCACACAGGGAGGCAGGCAAAAAATTACTTACATCTTTCAACTGAAGTAGTGAGGTGACATTGAAGAAAATAGACTGTATTGAGTTGATGACCAAGAAATTTCTGGTACAAATATGTAGGAGTATCTCCTTACCTTCCCACCCCTCCCTTCCATCCTTCCCCATTCTATGCTAATAGACTGTGCTCTTGCCAAAGAGCACCCCTTTGTTTGTGACCTTTGGATCTGATTGGTCCAAGAGTGCATTTAAGCTTCTATAGTTTCTAGAATAAACTGGTGTTTTTTGCTCCTCGCCCCGGTGTGTTTCTTGTCCCGGGTGTCTCTGCGTCTCGCTGGGGTGAAGCAAATTTTTACCTACACCCCAGGGCCTGGGGAGATTGGCTCTGCGGGTCATCATCGTCCAGAGAAACCCCTTTTCATCTAGCCCAGGGACCCCTTCTTCGTCTCTCTTGGACTCCAACTCATCGAGAAGCCACGTGGCCTTTTCCTCCCCCCCTTATCAAAGCGACAAATGGTGACCTCGACATGACTTGATGTGACAGGCTCAACGTGATGTGATGTGACAGGCTTCTCCACTCCCCTTCACTCAGTGGGTAAGATTTCGTGGAGATTCCCCTGTTTGTCTTGCTAGTGAAGGTAACACCAGCTCGTTTGTGAGTGTCTTTTTTGTTTGTCTTTGTGTGATAATGTTAGCTCAGGGAATATCTACTTCCTGGTTTCTCTGATAGTTGTAAAGGATCTGATCCGCCCTACTTCTAGCCATTTTTCTGTTCTTATCTCTTCTAGTGTTCTTCCTACTTTCCAGAGACTAACCCTTAATTACCTCACTTTTGACAATCAAGTCCTTAATGCAGCAATCTGACACAGGGGTCCATTCACCTTCCCTACCCCTCTTCCCTTGGTGCAATGGAAAGACCCCTTAACCCTTCAATGGAAAGGCCCAGACCCTCTGCTCACACAAGGGCAAGGCTATGCTTGTGTCTTCCCCCCACAGAGTCTAAGACCCTTTGGATCCCAGCCAGGAATATTCATCCAAGCCTTTCTGGAGAAGACAGCCTGCCCCACCTAAAGTAAGAAGTCCCTTCCGTGAGTTCCTAAACCAAAATTAATATTATCTTTTGAACTTTCTGTTCTTCAAAAGGTGTGGAGTAAATTATCAACTCTATTAGATCCATCCAATTGGGTTATCATTGGGCTCAGAGTTCTAAGCCTTCTTCTGGTTCTTTTCTTTGTCAAACTAAACAAGCTCTCAGTTCATATTGTTAAGGAATCACAGGAACACAAGAAGATCCTGCCACATGGATTGCAGCCCTCAAGAACACATGAGAAGCTCGTCCACCTCATCTTCGCTGGAGACACAAGGCTTCACAGCTTCAACTGATCCTAACCCTAATCCCTTCCCTTCCAACCCCTCCCAACCCCATCACCCCTTCTATTGGGAGAGAGCTCATTTTGGGGCACTTGCATACAGGCTGGCAGCCAATGATGGGTATGATGCTCAGAGGAGCACGACCTAAGCCAGACACGGTCTTGTCTGCCCCTCCTCTTGCACACGAGCTGTAATTGATGACCGGTAAGTTACTCAGAGGAGTACAACCTAAGACAGATTACAGCTTCATTAGTGCCCCCCCTCTATCCTATGCAGCATGTAGGAGTCTGGAAAATCCAGTGGAATGATTCTCTCCCATGAGGAGATTTTCACAGAGCCCTTCAACATGCTTGCTTTGTCCATACAGGCCCCACTGACATTTCAAATAAAAGTAAAAAGGGAGATATGTAGGAACATCTCCATACCTTCCCACTCCTCCCTTCCATCCTTCCCCATTCTATGCTAATAGACTGTGCTCTTGCCAAAGAGCACCCCTTTGTTTGTGACCTTTGGATCTGATTGGTCCAAGAGTGCATTTAAGCTTCTATAGTTTCTAGAATAAACTGGTGTTTTTTGCTCCTCACCCCGGTGTGTTTCTTGTCCCGGGTGTCTCTGCGTCTCGCTGGGGTGAAGCAAATTTTTACCTACACCCAGGGGCCTGGGGAGATTGGCTCTGCGGGTCGCCATCGTCCAGAGAAACCCCTTTTCATCTAGCCCGGGGACCCCTTCTTCGTCTCTCTTGGACTCCAACTCATCGAGAAGCCACATGGCCCTTTTCCCCCCTCTCTTATCAAAGCAACACAAATAAATGTATTTATGCCCTACTTCAGAGAAAAATTGAGAGTGTTGTTTTCAACTAACAAAAAGGAAGAGGATCTGTATAGGATTAAGAAGTTTATCCAAAATGGGTAACACTAATACAGTATTGAAAATCAATCACAATCCAGGTCTGTTCCCCCAGTGTTGAAGATTGAACACTGAGAAATGCCGAGACAAGAGCAAGAAGTTTTATTTAAAGGCAAGAACAGAGATAGAAAGAGAGAGATTCCTCTACAGAGGCAGAGGAGAGAGTCCAATTTGGTGCCCAAGTGAGTGGAAGGTGTCCCTCCTCTTTTATAGATTTCAGATTTCTTTTGTTCCTAGGTCCCCCTTCTCCAATCTTGCCTACGTAACCAAAAGGTGGACCAAATGGTGGGGAAAGGAGACCTCCAGGGGTACAGGCAGGAAGGAGTGGCCCAAGAGTTGCTTAATTAACAACTCTTTGTTAGGAGAACTGTTCCCTGGAGGCAGGTAAACTTGGAAACAGGTGAGGAGGAGGGAAAGCGTCCTGAAGGTATTAACATTTTATTTCTTTTCCTTTCGAACTAGCCCCCATTTTCCCTATCTAACCCAATAATTCATAACCTACACTGATTGTCCTTTTGCCACCCCCCACCTTCAACAGGATGAATGAAATCAAGGTAACCAAAAAAGTACTACAGACTCAAAACTCAGCAAATTTGTAATCATAGAAAACATTTTGTTATCAACCTAAATAAAAACAAGTGATAATAGAATGTATGTTAAAATCATTTATGTACTTTAAGACAAGCTCCGGAATTACCTTAACTGGACCTATCTTTAAAGTGAAGTTTCCATTTCTCCTTTTAAACCATACAAAAATAAGTATTTAGAAATACTAATTAACTGTATATGTGAATATATTAACTAGCTTATTTTCTTGATTTAAAATTAGCAAAGTGAGAAAAACAGAAAGTACTTAAGCAGCAAGCAAATAGTACCGTATCAAGGTTTGCTTGCAAGAACAACATAGGTTATTTTTACATTTCTGTTTTCTGCATCCAAGGAAAAAAATTCTCATCAGAGTATCCTACTGGCATAGGTTACTACTCAGTGGAAAAGCAGCTATAATGACTCAAAAGAAAAATCAAAAAAGAAGATGATAAAGGTCATAGCCACTGTTAGGAGTCCTGCTCCCACAGGCAATACGTGTTCTGTAATATCAATCAAAGTTCCCTGAGAATGAACACATTACTGATGTGCCTTCCCTGGAGTTGCTACAGACTTTGTTGCCAGGGAACAACCCAGTGAAAAACCATTTCCTGAAGAAATAGTTTGGTATTAGTGCTGAATCATGACCGCAGAAAAGTAGTAATATTATTTAATACTTTCCATGGGCTACCAATCCATGTTCTTCTTTCCATTCAGTAAGATTAAAAAAAAAAAAAGGTTCACAACAAGCACTGCCAATTTAAAATGACTTCAAGTAAGGGATTTGTGTATCATGTTGTTAAACTATTTCAGATTTTAACACTTTGAATCCTTGTACATTTATGAATCTTATGAAAAAACAACACTACACTCAGATTTTTTGACATGATACTTATTTCAAGAAGGTAAAAGACCTCAATAAAACTATTTAAAACATTCTTAAATTATAACAAAGAAGTGGAAAATATTTTCATTATAAATAATTTAAAACATTGATTATAAGTGTATTTTAGCTATCTTACAGAAGCCTTTTAATTTACTCCATAATGAGAACATTATTGTTTAAAAAATATTTAAAAGAAATCCATGTTCACTTATTTTATAGATCTTTCAAATTAAACATGTCTATATCTCATGTCTTATATCTCACTATAAAATTAGCCATTATGTATCTATTTCACAGTATGAAAATGATCACAACCATAAGGAATAATTACTAACTGGTTACCTTATAAGCACTATTCAAAATAATATAACAAATTTGACCATAAACTCCTACATTTTTAAATATACATCATAGATCTCGATAATTTTCAAATTGGAATATATATAATATAATCTTAAATGTAATTTCACATAACAGTCACTCAATAGTTTCACAGACCAAGATATAAAACTTACTGTCTTCATAAAGCACCCCTGAATTGAATTCGCAATACTGGGGAAAAAAAAATAAAAAGGCTTCTGTCTTTCATATTCTGAATGCTATTGTTATTTTCTATAATTTTAAATAAATAAGATCATAAATTTATAACAGTTAAAAGCAGATTCTTCTCCATTTTATCTTCTAAAAAAGCAAATAATCTCAACTATGTAATATAATTTTTCAATAATATAGTTAGAAAACTAAACAAAGGTTGGGGGAAAAATAATTTAAAATTAAACCTTACTATTGCCAAGCTTTCAGCATATGACAGTATTTTTAAATTATGAATATTCTAAGAATTGTAAAAAGTTGGAATTCTGTATATCAGAACAGATTGAAATTCTTTAATAGAATGTATTTGGTTTATGTTTATATATACATATATATATATTTTTTGGGGGGGGTACTGGAGATTGAACTCAGGGGTACTCGAACACTGGGCCATATCCTCAGCCCTATTGTGTTTTATGTAGAGACAGGGTCTCACTGAGTTGCTTAGTGCCTCGCCATTGCTGAGGCTAGCTTTGAACTCGCAATTCTCCTGTTTCAGCCTCCCTAAGTGCTGGGATTACAGGCTTGTGCCACTGCGCCCAGCTTATGTTTATATTTTTATGTTATTTTGTTTTTTTTCTTTTAGTTTCTCTTTCTTTTCCCAATTTTCAACAATAAAAATGAATGCTATTCTTTTCTCTAAAGAATTAGTTGTATAATAAATACTGTGGTTTCAATAATTTAAAAGGAATTTAAATTTGCAAAAGACCATGATTTAAAATCTGGGTAAATAAAATTTTTTCAATAAAATTTAAATATAAATAGATTGATTGCTTAAGTTTTTTGCCTTTAATACTCACCTGTAAGTTATATTAATATTATGGTATTAATAGGAGGAAACCTTCCAGGCACGGTGGCACACACCTGTAATCCCAGCACTTTGGGAGGCTGAGATCAGAGAATTGCAAGTTCAAATCCAGCTTCAGCAATGGCAAGGTACTAAGCAACTCAGTGAGACCCTGTCTCTACATAAAACACAAAAAATGGGGCTGGAGATGTGGCTTAGTGGTTGAGTACCCCTGAGTTCAATCCCTGGTACCAAAATAAATAAATAAATAGTAGAAACCGAAACAAAATGAAAGATAGTGTTTTTTGTTTTGTTTTGTTTTGGTATCAGAGATGGAACCAAGTGGTACTTAACCACAGCTGCATCCTCAGCTTTCTTTATTTTTTATTTCGAGACAGAGTCTCAATAAGTCGCTTAGGGATTCGCTACGTTGCTGAACTTGGATTTGAACTTGCAATCCTTCTGCCTCAGCTTCCCAAGTTGGTAGGATTATATGTGTGTGCCACTGCACCTGGATCTAAACAAAATTTTATGGTGAATGAAGCTTTGAATCATAAAAAATTTTTTAAAATTCCTCTTTTTTAATTAAACTTTGTCATTTTTTTATATTAAAAATAATTTTACTACCAACAGGAACTGTACAAATATATAATATCTAAGTTTGAAAATCCTGTCATTTAATATAAATTTCATAATGATTCCTTAACATGTTAGTTTAAAAATTAATATTACTAATATTAAAAAAATAGTTAAAATGGTGTTATTTAAGGTAACATGAAAATTAGGAAATTAAGTTCTGTGAAATAGTTTTGTTTTTAAAATTTTCTCCCTTTCTTATGTTATTACATAAATATTCATCCTGTCTTAACTTCTCTCGTGATAACTAATCAAATTCTCAAGTTAAGTAGCTTTAATAAAAATTATGTTAATGTAGGGCTGATTTTCCCAATTTCTCACCGCACCACTCTTAAAGAGACAAAGCTCATTCTCTTTTATGCAAATCATAGAGTTGGTAAAAGTATCACCAAAAATGCTTTGTTGGGAGAAAACTAAATACATTTCTATAAAACAGAATATTTTAGCAGTCCTCCTTTTTCCTTAGTTTTTAAAATCACTCTACTTTTTGTGTATATTCTAAACCTTACTTCTTAAAATGAATATAATAATATTCTTTATAAATTTGCACAACTACTCTTTTATACCAAGTGTGTATTGCCTAAAAATAATTTTAAATGTGTCACAAATCTTACCTCTGATACTCTACATAGAACTATAATTTTGAGAGATTATGTGACAACTGGTAATAGTTCTGGGCATCTCTGGTTATTTGGTTGATGTCAGAGAATAATAGGTAAAAAAAAAACTTATTTTTTTTTTCTTTTCCAAATTGCTATTATAGCCAAGCATGGTGGCACATATCTATAATCCCAGGGGAGTAGGAGGCTGAGAAAGAAAGATCGTGAGTTCAAAGCCAGCCTCAGCAACAGGGAGGCGCTAAGCAACTCAGTGAGACCCTGTCTCTAAATAAAACACAAAATAGGGCTGGGGATGTGGCTCAGTGGTCAAGTGCTCCTGAATTCAATCCCCAGTACAAAAGGAAAAAAAAAAATGGAAGAAATGCTATTATAAAAAAGAACAGCCACAATTTGCATTTGCATATCTCACGGGTTAAGTTTTATTACTCTAGGGTTATTTACCAAATTTCTGATGCATGGGCAATGTTCTGAGTACTTCTTCATTAACCCTGATTACAGTACTGATTCTTCTAGTTTTGTCAACCCTTCATATCTTTTATCTTTTCTCATTTTAATCATTCTGGTTAATGTACAGTTGTGTCACATTAGGGTTTTAATTTACACCTAACCTGTTGAAATTCTTTAGTAATATTAAGAATATTCTCATATTGCTCATCTCAACATTCTCAATATTCTCATAATGTTCATTACTTGGATAACCCTTATTGTGAGCTATCCATCCTAATGCTCCTTTTTTCTTTTACGTTGTCATTGTATTTGTATTTTGATTTTCTATTAATTGTCATTTTTGTATTTTGATTATGAATCCTTTTATGAGATATATGTTTTATAAATATTTCTCCAACTCTGAGTTGCCTTTTTACTTCATTATTAGCATCTCCTGATGGCCAATTTATATATATTTCTCTTATAATCACAGTTTCTGTACTCTGTTTAAGAATACACAAGCTAATTTAATCTATTGTCTGAAAATGTTCTCTTGCATTTTCTTTAAAAGAACTTTTTTTTGTATTTCCTTCCTTTGTGTGTGTGTGTATGTGCATGCATGTGTGTGTGTGTGTTGCTGGGGAGGGATCCCAGGGGTACTTTACCAATGAAATAAATGTCTAGACTTTTTGTTTGCTTGTTTGTTTTTATTTTTGAGACAGGGTCTCATCAAGTTACCCAGACTGGCCTAAACTTGCCGTCTTCTGCCTCAGTCTCCTGAGTTGCTGGGATTATAGGCTTGTGCTACCATTCCCAGCTATTTTACAGACCTGTTACTTTGGCTTTCTTATTTTGTATACAATCAATTACAAATGACATTAAATTATGTTGTGAGATAAGAATCCAGATCTGTTTTTATTTTTCTTATGTCTATCCAGTTGACCCAGCACCGTATCATCTGTTTTCCACTACATAATCGTTTTGCTTTCCCCCCAAAACAATTGGCACATCTATAGACAATGTATGTGGTCTCTTTCTAAATTCTCACTAATTATTATTATTTAGCTTTGGGCCAATTTTTAATCTCTATCCCTCTGTTTCCTTACTGCCCCCCCCCCCAAATTCACAAGGTGGATAATAGTACCTATGTCATAAAGTTTTTATGAAATGCAAAAATGTTAATTTATTTAAGCTACAACTAAGATGTCCCAGAGTAATTATTAAATGTGTTTTAAAGATTCATTCTCACCTGTTTTCTCATAATCTTTTCCTGACCTTTGAAGATATTCCTCATTATCTTGCAGCATAGAAGCAATAATTAATTTCATATATTTAATTAATGGAAAAACACATTTTCACTCTCAAAATACTCTGAAATTGATTTCACTTTCTTACATGGGGATGCTTCATTTGCCATTTCTTTCATTCAAATGTAGTATTATTTAATAGATCTTTTACTGTTTACTTTTAATAATTCTTGCTTGCCTTTACACTAATGTTTCAGTCAGACATTAAGAATGTATCATTTTTGGTCAAAGGCCAACCTGTTGTTTCAGGCTCTGTAATTTATTTTTTGATAACTAAAGTTTTGTATAAGATGAACCTTAGATTTTATTTCTTCTTGGTAAATGGACACAGGGAGATAGGCATTGTTGGCAATGCTAACATAATCTTGTTTTCCACTGTCAAGAAATAGAGTGCTTGGGGCTGGGGCTGTAGCGCAGTGGTAGAGCGCTTGCCTAGCATGCGTGAGGCATTGGGTTCAATCCTCAGCACCATGTTTAAATAATAAATGAATAAAATAAAGATCCATCGATATCTAAAAAAAATATTTAAAAAAAAAAAAGAAATAAGAGTGCTTGTCACTCTTGTTCTATTACTAGTTCTCTGCTTCTAGGAGCCACGCTGGGCTAACAAAATCTGAATGATACCTTTCTTGTTTATCTGTTTCAACAATGGATTCGTGCCGTCATCTCAAAAGTCAATACTGAGGCAATTTTTTTCTGAAAAAACAAAATCTTAAAATCTCATGCTACAAATAATTCCCTTTACTATGCTTTCTATTTTAATGTTATCCTGTGTTCTCCAAATTCTACCACCACTTTCTCTGTACATTTTTATTTGTATATATTTTTATGTGTTTGTTTTGTCCTAGATAGTTTTCGTTTGGTTTTGATTTTTGTTGTTGATTTCTGGATGAGAAGAAACATGTTCATTTGTAGAACCCCTTGTTCAAGTAAGAAAATTCACTTTACATACTCAAACCACAAAAAATAGAGCATAGTTTTAAAATTTTGGTCAGATTATTACACTTTAAATCTTATATTTTGATAGCTAGTTTACTTTCCTATCAAATGTCATCATCCAAATATTTAAAGTATTGTTGTATCTGTTTTTCATTCTAAAAGAAGCCGTAAGTTAAGAGTAAATAATGTGACATTGAATATCATCTGTAGGTTGAAATAATCTAAACAGGCAAACATGGTGCATTACATACTTTATTTCTTTTACTTTATGTGTATATGAAATCAACTGGAAATATCAATGTGGAAACTATGCCCTATAATATATGCCTACTAATTCTGTGTACATTAAGCACATCATAGATTTGGGGATTAATCTAATTATTTTCTGATGTAGAATTTGAATAATTTCTCTGAATTTCAACAGCATGTGTCCCATAGTTAATCAAAAATTTGTTGTCTAAGGTCATCTGAGACACATTGTCCAACTGAGATACTTCTATATTTTACCAGAATGAAAACTTTTGAAACTCATTCTCTTTGTGATAATGGAATTTGAGACTGGCTTGTTCAAGTCAGTGATGGTTGTAGCATCATAAATTTACAGTGGTTGATTGAATTCAGTAAGTTTTGAAACAGTGTAAAAGTAACTAGCCCAAAAGTTACTTAAATTCTGACCACAGTTTCTGTACCAAAACATCTAAAATTCCCCAGAGCTGGAGATACTGATCAAACAAAATAAACATTAAAATTGTGACCCATATCTTACATGTGCAAGCAAAATTAATGATACTAAAGATAGTTCAATAAAATATAACATTGATATCTGAATCACATACTACAGATATTGTTAAGAAAATTCAAAGCCTACTTAGGTAACTCAATGGTCACTAACTGAAATGAAAGGCCTGAAACATTTTTTGTTTTTTTTCCTTTGTGCCAGATTACTATATAAAACAGTAGAGGTTCAACTGAAATGTGAATCAATTTCCTTTCTCTAAGAAAAGAGAAAGAATCAAAGAATCGATTTCCTTTCTCTAAGAAAAGAGCCCACAAAATATTTGTGCTTGCTTACAAACATATCTGAAAAGAAAACCGAATAAATCACCAAGGCAGAGTTGAAACAGCTGATCTTGGAAAGAGAGAAAATTCCACTCTGTAGAACTATTCTGCCCTAGAAAAAAATAAAAGAATAAATTAAAAATAAATTCTAACACATCACTATTTATGTAAGTATTTTATCATTATGTGGCCCTTGTTTTGATTAATTACATAATGTTAAGAAGGAAATATAAGGGAATATCAGAATTAGGAATAGAAGTAAACCTTTAATACTAGGCTATGCCTGATATCTTTTATACTATAACAAATTAATTAAAAATGATTTTTAAAATGATTTCCATATTACAGTATGATTTGTTTTATATACAGCACTATATTTTTCTTGTAAATTTACATTACATTTGATCTTAAGTTTTAATTAAATTGCATAATGAAATGTAATTTTAGGTTTCAGTAAAACTTATTCCTGAAAGGTATTTTATATGTTTATGCATAAAAGATTAGCAAAGCTAAATGTTTAATATGAGATATTTAGAAAAATAATAATTACTTCTAATCTTTTATTGACTGTCAGAAGATAAGAGTTGTTATTGGAACAACTAAACTGAATTCTCTGAAATGTTATTCCTTGATTAGATTGAGTTTAATTTAAGCATGATATATTTTAAAATAGAAAGTTATTTAATGGTAAACATGTAAAGATTAATTTCAGGGTTTAAAAAATGAATTTATGAGCAACAATATATTATACTAAATATATTTTTGAATATTCTAATTATATTTCCTGATTTTAAAGACTAATGAAACATTTAAAAATTAATCAAAATTTATTATAAAATCCCCTATGAGAACTAAGTACAATTCAGGAAATATATACATGGTTAAACATGATAATAAGTGAACATGTATATGTATATGTATATTTAACATGACATAAAATATAGAAACATAATTATATGTTTAAATAAACATTACTTCTTTAATGTCCTTTAGATATATTTATTTTCTTAAGGTCATAAAAAATAAATACCTTAAAGAATATGGACACTGAATATTAATTAGTGTATACAGTGGTAATTATACCAAGAAACAGAATGAAATCTAAGGTAAATAAATTGTTGATATAATCAGCCCATATTGTAAGTGATCATTTAAAGAAAGCTCCTCTTTGCTTTTATAATTTATTGCCTTATTACAGTTACTTTCCTGCCACTGAATACTTTTATTTTCCCCTTATTGATGAGTATGCTTTCAGCTTCAAAGCATAAAAGAGCTTATTAATTGTTTCTCCTATTCGTACAAGAAAAGAACTGATTATTCTGTGACCCATTAGAAGACTGAGTTCACAGTGCAAACTACCATTCCTAAACTCTGGAGAGACAGGAGAATTTACACACATACAGCTACTGAGACCTGCTTACCTGGAGCAGAAGCTTTTGAAGATTAAACTGATAACAACAGGTAAATGGTAACTGACAAATTGCTGGAAGCTGAATGTGAACCATCTTTTTACACTGAGATATTCTTGGGACCAGTCGTAGGGAAACTCCCACACTTTTGTGGGCTTCACTTCCTGGAACTTCATCAGGTTATATTGAGGATCAAAGAAAGATTGCTAGGCTATGTCAGGCAGAAGTGAAAATTAACAAATGTAAACTACAAAGCCTTATGTATAAAAAATAAGTTGTACTGTCCAGAATGGACTTTGTCAGATGACTACTGTGAATCTTAATCTTATTTGAGGAAGGGAACTACTCTCCCTTCCAGCTACCTCCCATCTTTCTTTCACCTAAATCAAAAGGAGGAAAAAGTAATAGTAAGCAGGTGTTTGGGTTGTAAGAATATAGATTAGAAATGTTTCAGCCAGGAAAGGGATCAGGCAGGGGCAAAAGAAAGCAACACCAACAGAGATACATTTATTACTGTCACATACCTGATACATACCCATTACAAGATATGAAATTTACTAGACTTACTCAGAGAGTTGTGGTATACTTCTCTCCCACAATTTAGCATCATACTATATGGCTATATAATGTTAATAAAGTTTGTAGCCCAAAGAACCACAAGACACAAATTCTCTCTTAGTTTAGTATTTTAGTATTTAGAATATATATGTATGTGTGTGTATGTATATATACATATTATATATACATATATATGCTCTGATACCTTTCCACTTGAACCTTGAAAAGTCAGAATATTCAGTTTATTGCTATCATCATCACTAACATCATTGCTCTCATAGTGTGCATCTACAATAATATATATCTTATATATATAGCAATTATATGTTAATAAATAGATAATATTATCCCCATTTTAATCAATTGTAAGTTACTAAATCTAGCTCCAAACTCATGCCTGTGATGCTCTGTGATGTTATGGCAACCTTTGTTTTTACTTTGCCAGCTTTCTTCCTGTTAGTCTCTGAAAATAGGAAGTCCTAAATGGGCAGGACAAGGCTAGAGGAAAAGGTTCTTTCTCTTTCTTCTCTCTTTCAAGTAGATTTCCTATGATTTCTTTACTTTCCCTGGTGCATTTGCAGGCCACTTTAGTGATGCTTCATTCATCTTAGGAGTACTTTTCTGCAACAAGATAGGAATCCCTTTGCAGGTTATCCAACACCCACAGACACCAGCACCAGCCAGCTGGTGCCTCCTGTTCTAAGGTAGATGTCCCAAGTCAAAGGGGCTCCTAAGTTCACCAAAAGAACCATTTATTCTCTTCCAAGGACACAATCTGAGCTCCATGAGGCACTTAAGTTCCTAAATTTTAATCATTCCCTTCTCTTATCATTTTTCTTCTTATATAGAATGGCACATACTCCCTGCACTACCATCTTTGTGATACTTTAAAGTGTTCTTACCTTTGAAGTCACCTACTATAAAAACTTGCTGAATTAATATGTTTAAACTATTAATATCTTTCTATTAGAAAAGATGGTGTTATTTATTTTTCCTTACTAAATGCTAACCAATATATTTATCATCCCAGTGTTTGTTCTCACAGCTGGATATTACAGAGCTGAGAATCTGACTTAGATCTGACTTATTCTAAAAACCTATGTTCTTTCAACCATGCACTACCACCCTGGTTATTGCAAAGAGGGTGAAACTAGATGGATAACATTTGGAAGAAACAGTATGCAGCCATTTCACATTGTAGCAATTTATCCTTAGATACTTGGATCTTAGTGGCCAAAGTGATTCAACAGAAATCAAAGTAAATTAAGAAAAAGCAAAAAGGATTAGCAACATAAACTCAAGTCAGAATCTCAACAGTATAAGACTTGTGGTGCTTAGGAGTGACTTAATACATCAATGATTGTTATTGAGGCTTTTGTGCATGTGTGAAAAGAGAGAGCTTTCAGCCAGGCATAAATGAAAATGCAAGTCTGTAGCCTAAATTGTGGGATTGTAGTGGATTAAATACTCACATTTAAATCAATATTATTCTGAAAACCTAGGAATGAAACAGAGTGAAAGTTGGAAAGGATACAGAATCTCAAAGACAGACACTTTTGAATTTTATTTTTCAGGAAGTTGTAGTCCTATTAGAAATCTGAAAATGGAATAAGAAATCACTTTCATAAACCAAATTTGTTACACTCTTTATTTATTTTATCTTTAGTTTACTTCTTACCTGTAGAAAAGATAACCACACATTAAATAGATCAAGCGTCATCTTACAATGTACACATGTAGTGCTTGTGGTTCAAAAAGGGAGATAATACAAGATCCTATGTTGTGTCCCAGAGTCTCAGAAAGAGAACATAAGAATGAAGCTATAAAAGTATTCAATGAATGTCAGAAAACTTCCAAATTTAGGGAAGAAGCAGGTGACTTAATAGTAGTACACCTCCAACAGCACAAGCTCAAGGAATTCTATGTGAATACAGATCATCATTAAACTTCTGAAAGCAAAAGATAAAAAAAAAATTGAAAACAGAGAATAATGGAATATCAGCTATAAGAGATAGCACTTCTCATAATATAGGATTAAAATAAAAAAGAAGGAAGCCAGAAGGAAAAGAAATGTCATTGGTCTTGTGGTGAATGAAAAGAACTTTCAAACCAATAAAATGGCAAACTATAGATGGGAATAAATCTTTTCAAACCATATATCATATATGAAGTGTGTCCAGAATATACAAAGAATTCTTAAAACTCAAAGGTAAAAAAAATAAAACCAAAACTTAGCAAAAGACATAAAGATACCTTTCAGTGAAAATAGACAGATGGCAAGCAAGCACATAAATTGTTTTCTACATCATTAATCATCAAGGGAATGTGAATTCAAACCATGAGACACTGCTGTGTACCTGTTAGAATGACGTTCTCTCTCTCCCTCTCTCTCTCTCTCTCTCTCTCTCTCTGTCTCTCTCTCTCTAAGACTTCAACTGCTTAGACAAGTTTCCCCCATTTTGAAAGATACTTGGTTTTACTAAAAGTAGTGATTTAAATGTTAATCTCCTGTACAAGATGACACAGTGACATCTAAACAGCTGATCAAATATTCAAATATATGGGTACTGTAGCCTAGCCCAGGGGGCACATAAAATGAACCAGCATACTAAGATTACCTTGTTTATCATTCAGATTAGAGTCCACAATTCTTATATCTGTGAATTTATGATATGAGTCATGATAAGAGGAAGGTACAACTAAATTCAAAAGTATTAATTTCAGAAATGTCTGTGAAAATTTCTTACCAAATATGTACTGCCAACAGACAGTAAAGAGAACCACCACCAACATGTTATTTGTCCTGCACAAGGTGTAACACAATATGAAGCCTTTTAGATAAAACATATGCTCCTCAATTTAACTAAGACTCCTTCCTCCAAATTCTTTATATTTTATACTACACTCAATTTACTCAATCTTAGGGGCAAATCTTTTTTAAAGTGAGACTTAAAGGACCGGTAGAACTTACATAGGTGGTTTGGAAAGAAATAAAACTTTAAAAGGAACTGAGAAACAGCACATTGTTTTCCAAGTGATGATTTATTTATTATCCCACCTCTGAAACAATGATAGAATATTTGTAATAATTTATTTGTCTACTTAGTGTAATTCATTCATTTTAGTACTACTAATTGCTAAAATGTTTTTAAAAAATAAAAATATACTTCATCATGTAAAAAGTATAGCAATAAAATCAGTGTTTTTGTATATTGAGCTAAATGAAAGAAAATACATTTATAGGAAAGTGAACCTTTTATTTTCTTCCTCCTTTTTTCTAAGCATGTAAAAAATGTAGCCTTGAGTTGTTATCAAATGCCGAGGTATAGATATAAATATTTTGTAAGGAACTGTAGACAAAGAAAATAATCTCATTCTTCCTTGATCTTACAAATGGCTACAGAACCAAAGGAAAAAGAATTATTCATTTTTGGTAGAGCTTTTTGCTTGTTCACAACAGATGTCGTTTCTACAAATTAGGTTATAATTTCTTGCATAACTCAGACAGAACAACCCTTCAATTTATAGTCAAGGAATAGATATAGTGTTGCATGTAACACTGGTAATTATATAACAAAACTTCACTTTATGTATGAAAACCTTGGCCATCAATCATTTAGTTTAGTGTTGGGGCAACTTAATCTGTTGCACCAGCTGTGCAAGACTATGCCACAAGCACAGCAGATTGGCCAGATTTCCAATGAGTATAATGTAAATTACCAGTGGAAAAGATGATAAACAGACATCGAGGGTCATTGTTGATCCATAATGCATCCAATGAGAGCAGACATTTTTTGAAGGAATGGGAAGGAAACAGTTTAGTTTCTACTGCTTATTTGTCATCTTTAAAAAAAATAAGTGTTTTTATTTTCTAAATATGGTTAGTAATTGTATGCCATAATGTAGGGTATTGGATTTAGAGAACTTTATTTTAGATGCTATGTTTCAGAATAAAATTGTTGTAATTTATATATAGTGTCTGTGGGATTATAGAAGAATACGTAGCTGAAGAAAGTTATATCTCTTAAATTAAGAATCCAGAGTCACCAGGATTATTTTAGTTTATTTAACATTATACTCATTTTATATTGATATGTAATTGAATTTATTAATGATGAAATAATTAATCTTAATGAAATACAGAACTATTACTCATATTAATATTTTACATTAATAAATATTTTATTCATTAATTTACTTATAATTGTATAAAATAGCAGAGGGAAGCTTTCTTATCCCACTTTAAAGGAGAATAAAGGACTGTCCAAATCTCACAGTATGTAAATAGATAAGGTCGAAATGCAATTCAGTTCTACAAACTTGGCAATTTCCATTCAATGGCTACATAAAAACAAATATCATTTATAATACTCATAAATTCATTATATTAGAAATATATTTTAAAGTATTAGATGTCTGCATGTAGTTCAAAATTCTATGACATGTAATGATTTACTTTGCATCACATCAGGCAGTAAAGAACAGAGAAAAATCTGGTTTCTATGGTGAATCCTAAGGCTTGGATGAAACACAAAGTTAGAACAAGACAGCCATTGTTGGACCATTAGCTTCTAGTTGTGTAAGTCAATCTAATGAATCCCCTTTTTATAATCATATGCATATGTGTGTGTGTGTGTGTACTTGAGTGATAAGCTTGTCAGGTCACTCACTTGTCAGGTCAATTTTGGAAGTCCTGTGGTGTGGAGAGCCCACAGTGATGATCCATACTCAAGACCCATTTCTGGCACTAGTGCTACACTAGCCACATATACCTCAGGCTTCTGACCACCCTAGCACTGTACCTGCAAGAGAGCTTTCCCAGACAAAGCTGCTCAGTAAAGACTAGAAGACATATATTTATTCAAACATGAAGACATCAACAGACAGCCACAAGAAGTAAGAAAACTCAGGGAAACATAACCAAACAGACAAAATAATGTGTCATTACCTGACCATACAAAATGAAAATGCATATATTGTTTGACAAAAAGAACTCAAAATAACTGTTTAAGGAAGCTCAATAATCTTCAAGAAAAAGCGAAAAAAGAATTCAGTGAAATGAGGAAAACAGTTATTAATATAGAAATTAAAATAATTTTAAAAAATCAAATCTAGCTCAATTTGAGTCTCATTTTTAAATTTTTGATAATGTGGTATTTCAATTGTAAAAATATATAAATAAAATGTAAATAGAAATTAGAATAGCATGCAGAGATCAGAGCACAGAGAAGAATGTACAAGTGGTTTGAAGAGCTGCATTTAGAGAAATAGGCACTGTGATTAGAGAAAAGTTAATAAAACTCCAGTGGAGTAATATCTTTCGTTTTCAGAGGCAAGCTAAGAAGAGAATTTGTATGTTGCTTAGGGTCCTCTAAAATATGCAAGTTTTTAACCTGGGTACTAAAGAGTTAAATCTACTGTTAGCAGCCCCATATGGTAATTTTCTTTCCACTATGTAGTTTCTTCCAATCATTTCCATGTAGGAAGGGTACAATGTAAAGTGATGATATTCTGCCATATGCATCTATTAGAAATTCTGATAAAGAGAATCCAAGGCACCATTGAACAAATTGCTAATGACCAAGTAATTGTTCTGTAGTATTATAATTAAATTTAATCAGTACTGAAAAATGTCACTTATTATTCCATCTGACATTTAATTGATCTAATACAGGGCAGAATTTGAAAAGATTAAAAATTGAAGTCAACAAAGGGCAAATAGGTTGAGTCATGACATATATAAGAAGTGGTTTTTTTGTTTGTTTGTTTATTTTTTAAGGAAAACCATTAACATTCTCATCAAATGCAATGGAATAAATGAGAGATACCTTAATATCATACACAGTTACTTATTGTTTGGAGTAGCAAATATGACATTATCCCATTGGGAAAATGAGTGACTTCTGTTAGTAAAATAATTTGATGGCCATGGCTAAACTGCTATATTCATTTTTATGTTTTCCATAATTTTAGAGAGAATTAACCAAATTATCAAAGAATACAATAAAAAATTAGAATTTTGTAAGAACATAAAATCATGAGCTATAACAAAAAATTGAACAAATAGGTAATAGATTTTAAAACCTAAATATTCCCTACTCCTTATCTTAGACGATATACATTTGTTATCAAATAATTGATTTGCTGATATCCGGAACACTCCTTTTTTGTGTTGCTATGAATTTTCTTTGTTCAACTTACTGAAATCTTTTTCACCAAGCAATTTAAACTGAGCTCTTAGGTAATTATACGTAAGTCTATTTGTGTGTTTTTAAAATTTATTTCCCACATTTAGTTCCCATTTCAGTAACTTACTTAATTTCCATTTCTTCTCAATGTATTCAATGCACTTTTCTGAAACCAGAAATCCTTTCCCCAAGAACGAAATTGATAATTGTTTTCTATCTTAACCATGAACCGACAGTAAAGTCACTACTCTTATGGATGTCCAACTGTTATCTGTCTGACTTCTTCCTCTCTGTGCTCCACTTTTTGCGATAGACTGTTTGAATTTTGTCTTATATCACCATTACAGAAAGTAATAGAGATGACTGCATGCAGGAATACTTTGGGCTTATTCAGTCTCTCAAGGAATAGTTTTAAACATTTGTACTTATGTTACTGGTTCTTCAGCTTTGTGAATCTAGTTCTAACATGTTTCATACCATATATAATATAATACTGTATCAAAAAATTGGATTGATGAACTTTCTAGATACTATAAATTTTCTAACTCTTTATTTTGATCCAAATATATATCCACCACTGGGTTTTGGGTTGTTGTTTCTCCTTCTCCTCCTCCTCCTCCTTCTTTTTCATTTTTACTATTTTTTCTCATTTTGTTTATCTCTAGGAACATAGTTTTTACTTCTTTTTTCCAGTGTCATCCATGGTTCTTTTTAAATTGGAAGAGCCTTTGCTTATTTTCCATTAGAAAATGAAAATTGACCGTTTTAATCTAGGTTGTTGTTGTGGATTTTATGAAATGCAAGTTTCAGTGCTAATGCTAGCTCCTAAAATAATCATGTTTTTATTACTTTAAGTCTTTGCTTGAAAGATTATAAACCTCATTAAAATTTAGAAAAACATATCTATAAAAACTAGCTGAAAATATAAGACAGGTGTTGTAACATTCTTTTTGAGTACATTTTTGAATTTTTAATGTGATCTTTTTAGTTAAAATATTTTATAAGTTTTTTCATGGACAATTTTATAGTTTGGAAAAGGAAAAAGTGGATTTTTGGGGGGTGGGGGTACTGGGCATTGGACTCAGGGGCACTCGTCCACTAAGCCACATCTCCAGCCCTATTTTATTTAGAGACAGGGTCTCACTGAGTTGCTTAGCACTTTGGTTTTGCTGAGGCTGGCTTTGAACTCCAGATCCTCCTATCTCAGCCTCCTGGCCGCTGGGATGACAGGCATGTGCCACTGCATGTGCCACTGTGCCAGGCAAAAGTATATTTTTGTTGTTTTAAAATAGGAGAACAGATATTTAGAAGCCCAATATAAGATTAATGCTACATATGATTTTTAGGTTCAAAGTCTTCCCTACTGACCAAAAATAATGAAATGATAGGAGTGCCAAATCAAACTCACACAATTCAGTATCAAGAATTACTAATACATTCAACACAAGAAAAACAGAGACACTGGCTGTTATGGTTTGGATATGAGATGTCCCCCAAAGCTGACATGTGAGACAATATAGGAATATTCAGAGAAAAATGATTAGATTATGAGAGCTGTGATATAATGAGTGAATTAATTGATTTGATGGGTTGATGATTTAAATGGATTAAAGGGTAGTAACTATAGGAAGGCTGGAGGGATAGGTCACTGGGGATGAGTCTTTGGGGTCTATATTTTGTTCTTGGTGAGCCGAGCTCTCACTGACCTCGTTTTGATGTAACTGGGTAACAGCATACTTGTCACCAATCCATCTCTTTGTTGCCTTTCTAAGTACATTTTCTGGAAATTATCAGCAACAAATGAGTTTAAAGACAGATTTCAGCTTCTATAGTATGATTTTACCATAGTAATTTGTCACAAACATATAATTAATAATTTAAAAAATAATGTTAGATTTCTATAGCAAAATAAATATTCTCAACTTCTATAATCAGGAAAAATATACATAAAGACCCAGTTTTATGAACTCACAATAATAAGAGTTAAAATATGTTCAAATAACCAATTTTATAGTTAAAATATATCCAAAGAAACAATTTTTAAAGCGGGAGTGTCCTTATTTCATTTATGTACTTAACGTATATACATACATATATATATTTTTTACATACATACATATATATACATATATTTATCTCCCATAAATTCCTGTTTCTTTCATCTGTTTAATACAAAAGGCAGACACCATTCAGTAACTACCTGATGCCCAGTTGGCAAACTGCATAAAAATAAAAATATAAAAAGGAAACTGGTGAAATTATTTTGTTATTCATAACTGGTAAACAAACATTTTAAATTTAATGACATAAAATACATTGAAAGCCATAGAAATGAGAATTGGATAATACTCAGAAATCCCCAAATTTATTTTCCCTCACAGTAGTATTAAACACAACACAATTTTGAAGAAATAATGATTATTATTAAATTTTTATATTTCCCTGAGACCATTAAAACTTACCTAGTTTGTGTAGTATACTAATACTAACAATTACCCTCCCATAAAGCACCAATTTCTTTGAATCTATTATTTATCAAAACACCAAACTCCATTTCTAGCCTTAGTCATGAATAACTTTATTTTCTTCTCACTTCTCCCCATCCCACATTCTTGTAATGCAGATCTATATGACCCTTTAATTCTAGGAAATCAGAATTCTTTCTCTTGAAAATTGAGATGTGGTGAGAAATTCACTGGAGAATTATAGAATGCTACTCAGATGAAAGAAGGTTGTAAAGAAACACATTGTTAGGTGGGTTCAGGCGGCCTGGGTGGCCACAGGGAACAAAACATCAAACTACCTGTATGAGCAAAGGAGCAGCCAACCAGTGACACGTAAGCAGTAATGGCACCTCCTACCACTCAGTGGACTTTTCCTGACTCATCCCGGAAGGACTCTGACCTCAGCAGGATCACCTGACCAACCCCAGGGGAACACAGGACTTCAGATACCTCCTCTTCCTACCTCAAGCTCTCCCTTTCCTGAGTGGGCTCTTTAAATTTTCTGTAAGGTGGAACATGTTTGCAATTCTCCCCTCCCACTCTGTCAGACTGGGGAAATTTGCTGGGAAGTGTACATCCCAATAAAGCCTTACCCAGCAGTTTTATTTACCACCTTTTGGTCTCCTGGCTTTACACAGATATTCTAAAATCCCTAATACCTTGCTCCTGTCTTTTTGGAAATATAACATATTCCAAACTCAATAATGAATACAGACATAATTCTAGGTTTGTCACGTAATTGAATTATTGAGTATAAAATCTTCATTCTTTAAAGAATATGTCATAATGAAGTAGTGGGCTCAATTTGAAAGTTTAACCTAAGAAATATTTCATATTTTGTTATTTAAACCAAACTGTGTTTCTGTTGATATGCTTTGTGTAAGTTAAGTCTGTGTTATAATAATGCTTACAGGCAATATATTATTAACAAACTTGACCATGATCTGAAGTGCAAAGCTCAAAACAAAATGTTGGAATTTTAAATAGAATTTAGCAGTCCTATCCTACGAAGAAGAAAGAGTTTCAGGTTTTAGAAGGTTATGTTCCTACACACTTAATTAAGCTATTAATGAAATCTTAGATCTCTTAAAATGAGATTTCACTCTATTTTCAGGAATGAAACAAAATTTATATAATCATTAAAAATACTATAAGTGCCAGGTATGTTGACATATGCCTGTAATTCCAGTTGCTCGGAGACTGAGGCAGGAGGATCACAAGTTCAAGGCAAACTTTAGCAATTTAGAGAGACCCTAAGAAACTTTGTGAGACCTTGTCTCAAATTAAAATATAAAAAAAAAGGGGTACTAATGCAGCTCAGTGATAAAGTGGTCCTAGGTTCAGTCTTCAGTTCCAGTTCAAAAAAAAATATATAGATCATTTGCAGAGCACCTGTAACCTTTATGATACTAATATTATGAATTAGAAACATGATAAATACTTTCAACTAATTTTCATTTGTAAAACATTTTGTGAAAAATAACTCTAAAACTTTTAAGTAATTTTATATTCTTTAACTTGCAAAGAGGGAATACAGGCTATAGAAAGTTCTTAGTAGCACTGGTATACTTTCCTATCCAACAGCAGTGAGATGATGAAAAATTATTTCTATTTTCTTAGTATTAGGACCTTCAATAAGATGTTTCTGTGTGCATAACAGCACATATCAATATATTTTAATTTCTGGAAATGCCCTATAAAATATTTTGATTTACCTTAGGAAGTCCCTTCTGGGTTAATTAGGATTTGCAGAACAATTCAGCATAGAAAATAGCATAAACTGAGTCTGAGCATGCATTTATACTAACATGCATTTGATGCAGCATCATTCAGTTTCTCTGCTCCTCAATTTCTGCCATCGTTAAAAAGTAGACTCATACGGAATCATATCTATCCAGGACCATGATACCACATATTTGTTTTATTTTATCAAAATTTTCATTTCCAATTGGCATTTGATGAATGATTGTGAACAATAAACATTTGGAAATATTTGGCAGTTGAAACTCAGTCTTCTTATTGAAACTCGATAAATACTATTGACTCAATAAAAGCCAATAAGTACTATTGATGATACAGGGTATTTGTCATTAATATTGAATACAAACAAATATCACTCTGTTTGGAGAGTTTTAAAGGAGATGTCATTCATATACATCTTTCCTTGTTGTCTGCTTAATCTCATAAAAGCTACACTAGTGGTTTTGCTTCTGCACTGATCATATTCTAAATTCATACTCCTTTATAAAAAAACATATGTTGGGGTGAAAACTGACTTAAGATTAATGCATTTTTACTGCTTCATTGGGATGTTGCCTTTTGTAAACAATTGAGGTTTGAAAGTGACAAGTTTAAAAAATATTAAATGTTTTGAGTAATAACTATTGCTCTAGAAATAGAACTTGCTTCAAAACACAAATGTACACATACACACACAGATATACACATACACATACAAAAAAGCTTCCCTTAAACACACAGAGTGATCCTACTTCTAAGATGTTGAATGTGAGATGCATCAGATAAAAGACACGTTCAGATGTTTTGTCTTATCTATGGAAATATACATAATACTGTTTTAATATCTATAGGTGATCTAATGAGAAATATAATTTGACTCTATAAGAGTACCAATATGCATCTATCAACTAAATACACATTTGTCATTTCTTCATTACTACATCCTGCATTTCCTTTATGCTTTTTCACTTATCAAGAAGAAAGTCAATTTAAAAGACTACAGGAGGGGAGTGTTTAAATAATGCTTCATTAAAAAGAAGAGAAGTGTCCTTTTATGGAAATATCACTGACAGAAGAATTGAAAATAAATTTCCTCTTAGAAAAGGATTGACTTCCCCAACATAATATTGTACAGTACAGTTATTCAATAAGAACAATATGAAATAATCCCTTCCATAATTTCCTAATTGTGCCCTACACTTATCCTATTAAATATAAATTGTTCCAAATCTTTTGCAACCAGTCCGTGTAAAGTATAAAAATTCCTTCCTGCTTCATTTGATATAAAATCCTATTACATACAAAAACATCTCCTCTTAGTTTTCATTATGTCTGTCCACATGTGTGTGCAAGTGTCTGTGTGTCTGTGCAGGACTTTAGAGAAGGCATAGAAAACTGTGAAGAAATCGATATAAAACCTGCTTTAAAAAAATAAATCTGGTGTTTCTTAAGAGGTTTTGGTTTAAAGAAGTAAACACTTTCCCATGAATTACTTTATTCTCAAAGGACAGTAAAGAAACCTGAATTATCTCCAATTGTTTACAAAGTTTTCGAGAAAGAATATTTGTCACAGTGGTTTTGGTCTGTATTATTATCAGCTGAGAAACAATTGATCTGAATACTGTTTGAACAGAACTGTAAGGTAATTTTGAGAAAGCAAATAGTCTTTCTTAAAGAAAAAATATCAGAAATAGAATTTAATATTTCCAATTCTGAATCTCCAATTATGACAGACAAAAAATTTATTGAAAGATAGGATTATATATATTTTTCAACATGAGTATAAACTTAAGACACAGCCTTCCTGTCCAGTTCTATACTAAAAATGTCTTCCAATTCATAGAGTTTTACATTGTCTGGTTTTATTCACTTTTTATTCAGGTAACAAATAGAAATGCAGTTTGTTCTGGCTATAGTTCCCTTGACTATTGCATGTTATTTGTTTTAGGAGGGAAAGAAAAAGGAAAAGCTAAAATCAAAGCAGCCAAGTGCTGAGACAATGCAGGTGCACAATTTATCAACAGAAATATCAGAAGTTGCCATGCTTCAGGTTTTAATTTTTTTCCAATCCTTGAATACTGTTGTTTAAGCAAAACACCATTCTGATGAAATCCTAAAACTACAAAGGAAAGTGGTTTTTCAGAAAGGTTAAATCTGGTAGTATAATTTTCTCATAGCTGCATTTTTTTATAATTTAGACAGAAGGCTCAACTTATTGCGTACAAAATTTTTCTAAGTTAGTTTCTTCTTTTGGTTCTATGAAACAAATAATAATAACACCAAATTATTTCCCAATAGTTTTCTAGTTTATTTATTGACTGGATGTTTCTTTGTTACACATTTTTTACATTACTCATCCCTAAGTGAAGAATCAAAGAATATTCTACTCTTATGACAGATGGAAGAAAAAGTAAACCATTGGAGGAACAAAGATATAATTTTAAAAGTTAACCTAGGATATGTTATATTTCACTTCTTCTCCTGTTCTATTAATTAAAAGCAAACCATATTTTAAAATTGTGTTAAATGAGAATGATAAAGATTGGTTATACTTGAGAGGTTGTCTATAAGTAGCTTACATAAGAAATAAAATCTACCAAAATCCACCTATTATGTACAAATATTCACTCTCTCTTTAATAGATTAAAGCTGACTAAAACACTCATTGAAGGGAAAATAATTTTACTTAGATATTTATTTAATAACATTGCAAACATTAAGTATTTCTGTTTGATTCATTGTGCAAATCTCTTTGGAGCTTACAAACATGTAAAAGTCATTCTTTATCTAAAATAACAGATATACACACACACACACATATATATGTATATATATAATTTTCTTGCATATATATATATATATATATATATATATATATATATATATATAAAGCTAGGATAACCCAAAGGAAGAAATATGTTTTTTTCTTAAACCAATACACTTTCTTCATGGAAGAGATGGCCCATTAAGGAAAAATGTCTAATAAATAGCATTCTAATATGGATAAATGCATGGTGAAAACAAGCATTTTAGGCAAACAAACATATTAAATGGCCACCCCACCTATTGGGATTCTGTTAATTAAAACTAGCATTGACATTAGTAATCTTTGAAAGGAATAATGATAAATAAGAGGTAAAATCAAAGAGTTTTTCAGTATTGTGGCGCATGTCTGTAATCCCAGTGGCTCAGGAGGCTGAGGCAGTATTTTGAGATGCTATCTTGAAAATAAAAAATTAAAAGGGCTAGAGATGTGGCTCAGTGATTAAGCTCCACTGGGTTCAATACCTGGTACCAAAAAAAAAAAAGAATTTTTTAGTATTGTTTTAAATATTTTTGTAATCTGAGTGGAATATTAAATTAACTAATGATATTTTTATTGCCAGAAACATTTTTCATGGCTTAGTAGCTCACTTATATGTTCATTTATTTATACATATTAATTTATTCAGAACAGTGAGTTTCATTGTAACATATTAATATCTACATAAAAAGATAATTTGATCATTTTCAACCCCTAATACCTCTCCAAATGTCCTCTCCTCCCTGCTCCTATAGGTTGAAAGGACTTTGTTTTATGAATTTTTGTAAGTTTATAAATGTATATATTAAATATGTTAACATGCAATCCTAGCAGAAAGACATTAAGGTGGGGCATCTTGACACTTTTATTGAAATATAGAGATAATGATATGCCCAGTGTCAATCCTAACAAACTACCATGCATCTCCAATCAGGACAAAACCACTTTACTAGAACACATCTAGTATCTCCTTTTATACTCCATTCCAGTCATGAATTCCAAAATATAGCCAGTACTCAATTTCAAAATACCACGGTCTTATTTTACATTTTTATGTTGTATAAATGGAAACATATATTCTTGTGTCTAGAATCTTTTATAATATATTCATGTGAGTCTTTCATGTTATTGTAATTATTTATTCACATTCATTGCTATATAGTACCATATTTGTGAATGTATAATTTATTATTTATTATACCAAAAGCAAGTATTTAAGTAATTTCCAATTGAAATACAATTTTTAAAACAAAGTGCTAGTTTTAGTGTTTTCCAAATCATATCATGGTGTAACTAGTTATCCATAAAATGACATCACGAACTGGAGTCTCCTATATAGACCATGCTATGAGTGTCCCTGTTGAAAACAACTTTTAGTGAACTTGTGTGATATGTGAATTTAAACTCCTATGAATATCTGGCTCATATGCTATACACATACTCATCTTCAGTAAATAATAAAAATTTTTCAAAGTTATTATAAAATTGGCACTTTGATCAAGTAATAACACTTCTATTTGTTTAAATTATTTCTACATTTAATTATTTTTGTATGGTACATATTAGGTTGTTTTTTAAACAGACTCTGGGGTGCAGATAGGTACAGAAACTCATAAAATCAGTGCTATAGCAGAAGGAAGGAAATTTGAAAAGAGAAGTTTAACAATTCTGCAAGCACACCACAGGCCCATCCAATCTTATAGGGCACTGTGCAATAGGAAAAATCTTTCAAAATAGGACCAATTAAGAGAGAGGAAGCTGGCTCTTTGCAACATTGTGATTTTGGGCAGTGAATGTCGGTTTGACAAAGAGTAAATCTCATAAACTGATTCAGGTATGGGCTAACAGTCAAACTAAACAAGTAGGGATAGGATCAACATCAGAATGATACTTCATCCCAACCGCGGTCCACATTGTCTTCTCCTTAAAGTGCCATTCAAATCCAGTCATTTTATATAAAACAAGAAAGGAAAGAAGGGCTGGGGGAAAGGTGGGAGGAAGTGGGGGTTGGGGGGAGAAAGAAAAGAAAAAAGAAAAGAAAAGAAAAGAAAAGAAAAGAAATCTAGGAATACCTCCAAGACTCAGTCATGTCACTTTTCCTAAGAAAACCTTGCAAGAAAATTATGAGTGGAATAAAGTAAAATCCATGAAATTGTAACTGCTTTCAAGACTGTAAATTATACTAATTTTTTAGCTCCTGGTTCAACTATTCTCAATTTCACTAATTCTGACTAGCAGTTTTGTTGATCCAAGTGGTTTATCTGTTCGTTGGTAAGACCTTCATTCCTTAAGTGTTCAAACCCAGGTCACCATGATCATTTAGATCATAGTTACTATATTTGACCATTTATCTTGAAATTTTGTAAAAATTTATCAAAATATTTCTAAATGATTTCTTGATACCAAATATATTCTTCCCTATTCCTATTGAGTAATATCAGCCCTACTTTATTCTACGTCTTTCCTCTATGTCTCAGGATCAACATTCATAGCCTTCTCTGGTCCCTGGAATCTAGATCCTGATTTAACTAGTTGGATTGTAATTTGGAATTTAAACAAACTTTTGTCCTGCCCTATGGTGGAAATATTATCCCTCTAGGAGATTAGGATTATAAGCCAGTAGTTACAGATCCAATATCCAGTATCATGCCTACTGTCTTGGCACCTACATATATTTGAAAGGTAGGTCCTATAGCTCTATTAATGATATAGTCTCTTTCCACTCTTAAAGTACCATACAATTCCTTTACCGGGTTTAAATTATGATTTAATCCTAGTTACTCATCTGGTATCCACTGCAAAAGGTGAAGATTCATGAAAAGTCAGGTTTCTTGCAAAACATCTCTCTGCATTATTTATGAACAACTAAGAAGCACTGGTATGTATGGAAAGACCATGTTGTCATGGTCAGATGGTTAGGAGCTCTAAGGATGCATGATCTTTGAGTGCATCAATTCTTGTGCCCTATTATGTCTGAGGGTCCCACTCTTCCAAATGAGGCTTCTTACTTTAACCTAGCAGATCTATCAAGTTTAAAAGCTCAACCTTTTCTACAGTCTGCTACACTTATTCTTTGTTATGAATCACATCTTTTCTGCCTTCAAGTTGCAATTTTCTCTGTACTTTGGTTAACTATTGTCAGCCTTTCATTGCCTCTCCCTAAAGCACTGACTGCCGCAAGCACAGTCATTCCCTTCTGTTTTCATTTTAATTATTGTTTTCCATATATTTCCTAAATGCCTGATATAATTTATTCACAAGTATATTCTCACATTCTGGTATTCTATGGAACTTGTAAAGTACTAGATTATTACCCCAGTGAAAGTTTAAACTGTTATGATGTTGTTACACACCAGGGCACTTTACCTACCATTTGAACGTGGGCCTTGTGGTAAATCAGCAAAGTGACACAAATCCCAAATTCCACTTTCTCAGACCAGTACTATTATTAATTGTCTTTAATCCAATTCCTTGAGAAGGACTTATAAACACCTTTATAGATAAGATAGGAAGCAAGATTGGCCAGAAGGTAAAGTTGTCTGTGTTGCAACAAAAACAACAAAGACCTCTACTAATTCTATGGGAAGCTCTCAAGCTAAAGTAGCTACTTTGTCCTACTTTGGGTTGAAGGGTTAGGCCTTGATGCTTTGGCACCTGTCAGTTAATTAGACTCCTGGACTGCTATGAACTCAGCAACTCAGGGAATGAGTTTTCAGGGACAGATCTGTACAATACACTGTAACATACACTGCATCATCTTTTTATTTTAAACATTTTGGGACTGTAATTCTATTTGATTATTATTTTAATTTTAATTTTCCTGACTAAAAATGAATTTGAGAACATTTTCAAATATGCATTGGCCATTTGGATATTTTTAGTGCAATAGCTATTGAAAATTTTTTCCCATTTGCCACAGTATTGTTTGTTTTCCCATATATAGATACATATACACACATATACATACAAAGATATGCATATATTTACTAAATATGTCATTTGTCAGACATATATTATTGAAATATTTTGTGCTATTTAATGTATTTACCTTTTATTTTTAATGATGTCTTATGATGAACAGAGGTTATTGCTATCAATATAGTCCAATGTATATATTTAAGAAATTTTAGTGAGAATCGTATGCACTTTTTTACAAATATTTGTCTACTGTATGGTGAGGAAAATGAAAGATGTCCCCTGTTTTCCTCTAAATACTTTATTTTTAACACTAATATTTGTATCTTCAATTTATATAGAACTGATTTTTCTGTACTGTGTGTGGGCACATTTTTTTCATAAGTATATTTTATTAACTTACCACCATTTATTGAGAAGATTAATGGGAATTTTTTAATGATATGGTTTTTCTCCCCTTGCTATGCTGGAATAGAAGGAAATGGATAATGTGTCAACTTCTCAATAAAAAATTAAAATTACTATTGTTAAAATAACACTGAATGTTAAATGTAATAGCTAAGATACAGAACAGAAAATTGCAGCCTTTATGATTAGCCAAACTCCTACAGATCAAATAAGTAAATTATATATATATACATATATATATGTGTATATACATACATAAAAGTGGCTTTAATATTAACTTTATTGCCTTGTAAGCTTGAGAAAAGTTCCCTTGTTAGTATCATGTACAGTATCAGTATATTAGTATAATTTATCCATGATAGGATAAGACAACATTTAAGGAAAATTGCAAAGCTTATTGAACAACAGTTGCAAAGGACATGTAGACTAAGGCACATTTGTTTTAGACAACTTCCTATTAAAATCTCAATAGCCTATAAGTCATAAACAATTGATTAGTAAAAACCTAATAAAATAGCAAACTAAAGCCAGGTTCTGCCCTATACATTGAAACCTTTCTCTCAATCTTACTGTCAACTAGTCATACTTGCTTTCTATATCAATGAGTTGTTGTGGTACAGATATGATTTAAGTGTGTTCCCCAAGTGCTCCTATGTTGGAAGCTTAGTCCTCAGTGTGCCAATGTTGAGAGATGATAGAATCTTTAAGAAATGGGAGTTACAACAAAGTAAGTAGGTCACTGGTGGTACTGCACTTGGAGGAGATTAACATAGTACTTAAGAGATTTCAGTTAATTTTTGTAAGAAGAGTTGTCGTAAAATAGCAAAACTGACCCCTCTGGTCTCTGGCATCCTGTCTTGCCATGTATTTTCACTTTCTTGCACACAGTTCTACTCTGATGCCATTGGCCATTTAATGCAATTAATGGGATCCTCACCAGAGCCCCAAGTTGATATTAGCACCATGTCCTTGAACCTCCAAAACTGTAAACTAAATAAATCTACATCACTCAGCTTCACAAATATTGTTATAGCAATAGATAAAAAACTAACACATTTTTAATTTGTTCAAAAGTTGTCTCTGAAAATATTTTACAAAATAAAAAGTCATCCTTTTTATTTTACTAAATAAAAAGTCATATAAAAAGATATATGTTGCATAAATTGATTTTTCCTAAGTTTAACATCTACCAACTTTTCTTTGAACTTCAGAAAATTGTGGTTTTCAAGTTTTAAAATATTCCACAATAATTGGATAATGAACCTCTTAGTATAGTTGTTGACACTTGATGTTTCAAAAATAATAAGTAATTGCAATATTCAGACTGAAATATTATAATCTTATTTGGCCAAATCACTGAATTTTTGTGGTAAATAAGATGTCAAGCATTCTTAATGGATCTATGCTCTTTCATGATATATGTAAGAAAAGAATGCTACTTTCTCATGAGCCTCACCAAGCTTCTGCAAGCAATTTATTTTGTAATTATACTTTAAAAACTAGGAATTAAAGTGTCATTTATGAGATTATTTTCTTGTATATTATCTATATTATTAATCTCTCTATTTTTTCATTAAGGAATGATTTCTGTTTCTTAAAACATATTGACTGAAATAGAACACATTTATTTGGTTCAAATAAAAACTGTAGAGGCCTAATATAATAAATGCAGTATAAGCCTAAAGTTTATAAATGTATATTTCTACAGTTATTTTAAATACATTTTGATGTATTATGAATATTCAGATCCACCTAGGTAAATGAGCCAATATTGCCCACTTGACTTATTACTTATCTCTTTTGGGTACTGGAGCAAAGCTTTATAAAAAAAAAATAAAGCATCTAAAAGCTAGACAAAAGTTGGTATAAATATTCAATTTGATTTACATTATTGATTTCTTTTCCCAAATATAAAATTTTTGAATCATCATCTTAGAAAGTCTTAAGAATGATAGCCACATGTTGGCAAAATGTATTGTAGTCACAGCAGGACTAATAAACACACTCTGTTTCAAATGTTTCTAAATTTGCTTTAATAATAATTCTCCCCAGACGTTTTTTTTTGAGACAATAAAATACAAGAGCAATCACCATTATCACTATTGTTATCTCAGAGTATTTAAATGTTTATACAATTTCTTTACTAAATCCTAACACACACTCTGCCATGAGGCACACTGAAAACTCATGTTTCTACACTTAAATCATGGTAAGCCATTCTCCAGGGTGACATTGTGTATAGCGAGATTTATTTTTTAATCGGTTATATCATTTTTATGAATAACTAGTTAAACAATGATATGGCTTGTAAAGGACTACTGTTAGCACTTCGCTTTATAAAATGTATTTCAAAGTTGCTGATTTAAAAAATCACATAATAGGAATCTTAATACAAAACACAATCCTGGTGAGAAAACATAATATTAACTTGAGAAAATAATAAAAATTTTTCAGTAATATAGACTTCTGTAGAATAAAAATGTTCAACATTTTATGGTTTGTATTTTTTCAAAAGCATAATGTTAATAATTCTGATAGGGATATTAATCTGAGATTCTCTTTAAAAATGAGTAACAATGTCTTAAAATGATTATAAAAATGTTAGACTTTATATTAAGATTTCCATTTAAGCTGTAAGTAGACTTTATTCAAAACAAAGACTGAAATCTACTTTGGCTTCTCAAATTTGGGGAGTAAAATGAACATGCATATTTATGAAGCCTAAAGAATGCCAAGGAGAATGCAATGGAAGAAGTTTGTACCAAGACACAATAATCAATTTATTAAAAGTAAAAGATAAAAAGAGAATTTTCAAATCAGCAAGAGAAAAATGACTTGTCACATTGAAGAGAAGCTCCATAAGACTCTAAGCAGATTTTGAAAGAGAAACCTGGAGATCAGAAGGGAGTGGGGTGATATAATCAAAGTGCCTGAAAGAAAAAACAAAAAAGCCAACCAAGAATATTATACCAAGCAAAACTGTCCTTCAAAAACGTAAGGAGAGACCTTCCCACACAACAAAATCTGAAGAAATACTACCTGACATGCTTTATAAGAAATGCATATAAAGGGGTCAAGTTAAAACAAAGACATCTGAATAGCAATGTGAAAGCAATATATAAAACTCACGATCAAAGGTAAATTTATAAGCTTAGTTTGCAGCCCAGCTATATCTTATTATGTAGGAAATCAATTTCAGATCAATTGAGAGAAAGAATTCTCAGTCCTCCAGATGACTGTGAACCAACTCTCCAAGTCCCCTAATACATCACTCTGTGTTTAAATCACCTCAAGTATGCACAGTAAGGAACCTTGAGTGCAACAGATATATAGGATATAACTCTTCCAAAGATCTTTTCTCTATCCAGAAGTGAAATAGAAGTGTATATTCACATTATTACATACTATAATATAAGTATTAGGAGTTGCCGATCTTATAAGTTGAGTTAAAATTAATGAAATCAAACTCATGTTATAGATATTACCTTATCACTAAGATGTACACTACCCACTTGTTGAAAACTTCTATTTTCCTTTTAACTTCTTTAAACTGTTCATATTTCCATAGCATTTCTGAACTCAGATTTGCCTGGTTTTTGTTGTTGTTTTTTTGTTTTGTTTTCTTTTGTTTTTGGCATCCCTGGGTGGACATGAATCATATTTCTTTATTATTATGTTTAATATCTAAGCCACCAAGAATGTAAGCTTCTTAAAAGATTCTTCTTTGCCTCACTGCTATACTTAGGACATAGACTAGGTGTTCAGTACACTGTGGAAAAGGTGAATTATAGAAAAAAATGAAGATTGCAGAAGAAAAAGAAATGATGCACACACCCTTTCCATGCTCTATGGGGATTTGGATTCACTTTATTATTAAAAATAAAATGATTTTCACTCTTTCTACTTTTCACTGCAAATGATGTTCTCTCTTACTGACTTTTTCTCTTATTTCTCAAAGAGATTGGAAAATCAAAGGCCATATAAGAAGTTGCTTAATAAGTCATTAATTGTTGCCTATCCCTTACTACCTGCCTCTACTTTGACTGATTAGGAAGATATTCTGAATGCTATTCAAAGTAAAAGCCAAGGACTGGAGATATTTGCATAGGCATTTATAAGGGAATTATTAGTGGTGAATTTTTAGGAAGCTTCTAATTATATAGAAAGTTTATCTATATCTTTGGACTCTTTTTCTTGAATTTTTGTTCAAAATATGTGCTCACATGAATATAACATGAAGAGAGAGGTCAAGTTTAATCCATGTTCCTACATGTAACCTAAGAGAGAGACAGAAAAGAAGAACATATTTGGTGAAAGGAACAGCACCAAATGATCATGTGGCTATCTCTTATTCATCTCTGCCACATATTCCTAGTGATACTCACTCCCTTGCTTGCATAAACTGTGTGGTTGAGATATCTCTGGAGACTAAACTTTTTTATGGGGTGGGGGTGGATATGGGAGATTAAACTCAGGAGCACTCAACCAGTATTTTATTTAGAGGCAGGATCTCACTGAGTTGCTTAGCTCTTCACTATTGCTGAGGCTGGCTTTGATCTCCCGATCTTCCTGCCTTTTAGCTGTTCATTCCCTATGTCTTCAAACACTGCATCAGAATTTAAATGTGTCCCTTTAATATTTAGCCTCATAGAAAGTATTGTCTAGGTCTTCAAGATTTAATTTCATATATTTTTCCTATGGAAATTGCTCCATTCATTAAGCTAATGTGACACCAAATTATAAACTCCGAGCAGCTGTCACTCTTTGTCAAACATTCAGAAATATAAATGAGAACTGACATGCCATTTATCTAGCAATTCAGTTTCAATGGTTATAGTATGGGTGAACATTTTACATTATCAATTTCTGGAAATATCTGAGTTAAAATGAAAATTGAAAATACCATTTTTTATTTGAGAATATGTGTGTACAAGTAATAGTGATTTGATGATGCTTTAGTTTGCAAAAGAGAAAAAATAAAGCACTGTATGTGAAAATGAATGTTATAGTAAAAGAGGGAATTTTTTTCAAATGACTAGAACTCATGATGATTAAAATGTGCACACTAAACTTTTAAGTTAACACGATATTTACTTAATGCTTTAAAGTATACAGAGATTTCACACCTACATTACTTCATTTGATGGTCCAAAACTCTCTTCTGAATCTAACAGTAGTATTATGTGTTCCCTATTTACAAATTGAGAAAGTTGATCTTGGAGCATTCAATATATTCTTCAGTTTCTCCCGGCTAGCAAATGTTAACCCTAAAACTAGAATATTGACAATATATATTTTTAGTCCAATTTTATTTTAAAGTTTGTATATCACATTTTTTCCTGCTTTTTCATTTTGACTCTTATTTCAGAAGTCTTTCGCACAGGTGCAGAATTGCAACTTAATTTTTATTCTAACACATAATAAAGAAAACAGCATGAATTGGATACTATACATTTTATTAAAAATTTTTATGATAGGATTATAAATTAGTACAACTACTATGGAAATCAGCATGGTGGTTCCTCAAGACTAGAAACGGAACTACCATGTGATCCAGACATACCACTCCTCAATATTAATCCTAAAGAATTAAAGTCAGCATACTATAATGATACATGCATATCCAAGTTTATAGCAGCACATTTCACAGTAGCCACATTATAGCCAGCCTACATGTCTGTCAATTGATGTTAGTGAATGAAGAAAATGTGGTATATATACACAACAGAGTTATATTCATCCATAAACTAGAATGAAGTTATGCAATTTGCATTAAAGTGAGTGGAACATGAGAACATTAAGTGAAATAATTCAAACTCAAAAACTCAAGGGTTATATGTTTTCTCTCAGATATAGAAGCTAGAGAGGAAAAAAAGTTAAAAAGTGGACAGATTGCATGAAAATCAAAGAGAGACCAGGATAGAAGAGGTATCAGGCACAGGGAGGAGAGGAAGAAAAGAAGAAATTCTGGGGAATAAAATTATATTTTTTTATTTTGTGCATGTATAAATATGTAGTAACAAATCCTACCATTTTGAAAAATTCTATAGTACCAAAAAGTATGGGAAAAAAAGAATTTAAATGTTTCCAGTGGAATCCACTGATTAATTTAATACATTTAAGGCCATTGAATCTTTAGGCTACACAACATAGAAACAAGTTTTTACTAAAAATTTTCCTTAATGGATGGGACTGTAAAGTTAGATAATGTTAAAGAAAAAGCTATTGTTCTCTTGCTTAACATTTTTTAAAGATTATTTTTTATAATTCCTATTTTATCATCATCTTCATGTTTCACAGTGACAATAAAATTTTGTAATCCCATAAATCCATATTTTAATAGAGTAAATAGGAAGCTTACCCAACTTTAACTTTCTAAAACATCTGGAATGGTATTGTTGTTTTCAATAACTATGCATTAACTTTTAAGTTTTAAATATAAAATATTTATTCATATTAAAATATTTTTGTTAATTGTTATTACTAGAGAATGTTTTATGGAATTAGTGAAAATAATTATAAAATGTATCTTCCAATATATACCAATAAAAATCATAAACTATTTTATTTTATTGTTACGGTAAAAAAATTTGGTATTTCAAAATTGGTAGAACTATAAAAACATCCATCTACACTAATTATTTTATCTTCAAAATAGTACAAAAAAGGAATATTTCTTTCTCTTTCATTATAGTTTACTGCGATTTTCTTTGGTCTTTTTAAAAATTTTATATTTATATTTTCATAGTTTATGCCAATCTTCAAATTCCAACCAAATTTTCAGAAATGAAATGTCGTGCTGGCAATGGATGGAGGGATGTGAGAAGAAAAACACAACTTCCACGACCATAGTTGCCTCAGAAGTTTCTGTCTCTTAAAAACTGCAGAGGTAAAATAAGTATATTTTGAGGATTTTTGAAAAAAGAATAATGACATTGAAAACATAGGCATCAACTAAAGTGAGAGAAAAGTTGACAAACTAAGTAGTTGGATAAAGTAATGAATAAATACAAAACAATTACAGGTTTTACACTGACATTTTTTAAATTACAAGGAACCAGTTATCATTGTGTGATAATCATAGTTCTCATGGACAAATAAACCAACTGAACAGGGCTGACAAGAACAAGAAATGGAAAACTTCACTTTTTTTCAGTAATGAGAGAAAATTCAAAGACTGTATGCACATCTAAGATTTAGTTCCAGTAGGTTCAATCAAATACTGTTCTCCACTATCTATTATTTATTGGCATAGTTAAACAGCAATTTTTAAAGCCACAAAAATTAACAGACCTTAGAGTAGTGGTTATGTTTAATGGGCTTTGAGGTAGGGGGAGATAAAGACTGACAATTGGCATAAAAAAGGCTTTACATACACTACAATTAAAATAATTGTCTGAAAATTATTCAGGTAATCATTCTAAAACTAGAAAATAGTATATCCATCAACATAAGCTTGTAAAATGCATGGACTTTTTTCAGAAAGAAAAAGAAATCCAGGTAACAGGCCTACAAGTCATAATGTCTGAGAAAGATGTGAATAGTAGTCTTGGATTATAAAGGAAGAGCCAGAAGAAGTTGGAACCTGAAAACTGAGAATCTGCTAAGCATTTTTACTTTACAAAAGGAGATTCTTAGAAGTTTAAGTTCAATTTTTTAAATAGTCTATATTGTTATAGGATAAAGTAATTAAATAAATGTGTAATTTATCCTAAACATGTTTTAATCATGTTGGCTCTTTCCTACAATGGCAAATTTCAAAATCTCAGTAATAAAGCTAAAAATCTTCAGTAGTATTCATCAAAAATGTTTTGAAAGATGAAAATAGTACTGGTTTATAGCAATAAACTAAAAATTAAAATATTAAAAATTTGCAAATATTTTATCTTTTTTGTTTCAGTGGCAAAAACAGTATGAACAGAATTTCACATGTTTATTCCCCTTTACAAAATAATGAGAGCATTTAGCACAAAAATATGTTCAAAAATGAGAAATAAAAATTGATTCATGTTTATTGTCTATGCTTTGGATATGTAGTCATCATGACTATTGAAGCTGACCCAACATAATTGTTTTTTAACACAATAACCATCCAACTGACTTCCTTGATTTTATATCTAGGTATTTTATATCTACACCTCTCTTTATATAATCCCAGTCTACTCTGAGTGATTTTGTTAAAACTTATGATAGCTATCAGTACTTTCCTCAAAACACTCAAATGGCTTTCCATCTCATCCAGAATAAATTTCAAAGCCATTATTATTTCAAGGCTCCATCTCCAATTTATTTGGCTACTGTTTAGTTCATTGATTACGTCTCTTATTATTCATCTTATTGATAGTTCTCAATTACGTCTCTTATTATTCATCTTATTGGTAGTTCTCAATCACTATGACCTCCTTCTTTTCCTCAAACCTACCAGGCATCACAGTTCCATATCAAACTCCATTTGTTCTGCTTCATTTCCCTAAAATTTTCATCTTCTACACATAAGACAAATCACAACAACAACAACACTAGAAGCATACCTATGTTCAAAGTCTAGTTTATTAACTTATTGAAACTATAAAGAACACACATCAGGGGAATCCTATGGCATCTCAGTAAGAGAGAGATGGCAGAAACTTTTTTGTAATACTGGAATTTGTTTAGGGTCTTTTGAGGAACACTTGGAAAGAACTAAGTGTGTTCTAAAGTAGATGCTTTAAAGAAACTCAAGCAATTCATAATTTGATGTCTTACATATATCACAAAGAAGAAGAAGCAAAGCATGAAGTAGAGCTACACTTGGCACAGGTAAAGAAGTAGTAGTCTTTTAGTCAGTCATACCAAACAAAAGAGGAAAACCAATATTTATTTAATAATTATAAAATTTCCTGTCCCAGTCTTCATTCTATAATGGAATTGTCTTGCCTGATTTTTTCATATTAGTGACATTATCTAAATATTGTTGATATTTTGTGAAGATTGCTGTTTAAGAAACCGATAGCTTAGGGAGAAACCTGCTATCACTTTTCCTCTGTCCTGCAAGAGTTCTGTTTTTCAGTAAATCCTACTGTTACACACACAAAAAAGGAAAGGAACAAACCTATAGCTTAGCTCCCAGCAACCAGCTGCCAGCCAACAGTTGTCAAAGAATATTCTTTCTTCCTTTCCCCTTTCCTTTCACTCTGTCTTTCTTCCTTCTTTACTCTTAAATAATAATTACCCATTCTTAGCACCCAGTCTGAATAAAAGAATTAAGCTTTGGGAGTAAAACACTAAATATATAATAAAATTTTGTTTTCTTAAAAACAAAATCCAAAACAACAGAAGAAGTAATGTGCCATGGTAGACTGTGGTTATTCAGAAATTGACATGACAACCATCCATTACTTCTGAGGGAATCAATTTTGGATGAATAGAGCCATGTTCTAAATAGCTCATTGAAGTTGTTCTCAATGCAAATATTCTATCAAGCTAGTCCATGGAAAGTCACGAAGGAATATGTTTGTCTTGAAACATCTCGTGCCTTTTATGTGCTCATTAATTCACAGATCAATAAAAATAGTGTTACAATAAAAGACATAAAGTACTTCAAAAAGAAATTAAATCTTCCCTGAATTTTTGAGTTCCTGCAAAGTTCTAGCTTTGTAATATGTGGAATTCATACCTTACAAAGATAAAGAATGCTTGCTTTTACTTCCCCCAGAAACATTTGCTTTTTACATGCCATAGGTCTTTTTATTATCTCACAATTTCTGTATATTATTATGTCATTTGTCTCCTCATTAACCCATACAAATAATGAGAAACATATTATTTTCACAAGAACTAAATTTTGCATTCCAGGGATGTGAACCAGGTTAGCATAAAGGATGTATGAATAGCTTGAGATCTCCAGAGGGTTTAAAGAAACATCTTCCTATGTGTTTATATTTCAAAAGGAATAAAATCCTGGACCATGAATTTGGAGACTCTTACCGTGTGCTACCTTTGGAGAGGTTTGTTTCAATTTCAAAGGATAGAGTCCCAGGATACCACAATTCCTTTATAGAGAAAATAATTTGTTGACATTGAAAAGACTGGACTTCTCTATCTCTCAGGAGGCAAGTGCAGATGGCTTTCCTCTTCAATATAAACACAGAAATCTTTATTTCTGCAGTCCTCATCTACATAACAATCTCACTTACTCATTTGTGTCTCATCACCTTGCCTGTAGGGTGATGGGCATGTGCAGTTAAGTGCTGCAGTATAAATCTCCCTGTTGTTACTGCTATGAATAAATCAGTTCTGATCATTGACCCAGAGACTTGGCTTTTCTGCTACTATCTATCTATATATGTATCTACATCTACTTCTCTGTCTGCATAGATATTTGTAATTTTATCTGTATCTGTATTTGTATAAATATATAGCTCTACAAGTAGAGTAACATCTCAGATGCTTTGAGGTTTCTGACATTTAAATGAGACATAACTCACCCTAAACTTTCAATGGATTAGTGTTTCTATTTCAATCATTCAAATGCAGTATTAGTTCACTTAGGTAGAAATCAGATTTTGGAATACTTCTAAAATATTGACATAAAATAAAATATTATTAAAATATACATAAACTGGTGCAATAATTACATAAATGTAGTAGTGAAAAAATATTCATTTAGAAATTATCTCAAAGAGAGCTGGCCAATGTTTTGGAATTGAAACTATAAAATGTACATTTTTATGTTCTTCAAAATGTAATATCATTTTATAATATATTGTAACTTGTTTATTTATAAAAATAGTAGCAAGCATAAGCTTTTGTTTTACCATACTTCTATTTTGATGTTTTTTTTTTTTCAGTTTTGAAAACTTCCTTGTTGCATGAATTAATAAATAGCTTACTGGAAATAAGATATTATACTTATTTATTATACTTATTAATAAATATCTTAATGGAAATAAGATATTATACTTACTGGTATAAGTACCAGTATATTATCTGGGAGAAAAGAAATTCCTCATTTTCTATAAAAAAATGTTATAAATTTTCTAGTTTTATATATATATATTGTGTATATATAAGATAATGACATGGAACTATAAAATTAAATATAGGCACTAAATATAGGTTTTAAAATTCTGTAGCTCTTACCTATTGTAATAATGGAGATACTTTCACATTTTTACATTTCACATTTTTAACTACCTATTAATTACCATATTACTATAATATATAATAAGATAAAATTATATCATATAATTTCTTTTTTATAGAATACTTATTAGGTAATAATATGAATAATTATAATTTTTATAAGTGTGGGAGAGAAAAATTATATGGAGTAAATATATGGAATTATTCACTTTTGGAAAATCCTCTCTACTATAACATATCAATTTATATTATTTTCTTCCATGATTTAAGGGATTTTAAAAATCAAACTAATTAAGGTGGGCACAATGGCAATAAAATCTGTCATTTCAGCTACTCAGAAAGCCGCAGCAGGAGGATGTCAACTTCCAGGTCAGCTCAGGCAATATAGGGAGAATCTGTTTCAGTATAAAAAGTAGAAAACGTAAAAAGAATGGATCTTATGAAAACAGCACAGGAAATCAGTAGAGTAAATAAAGAGGATCAGATGGAAAGAATAAGAGAAGGGAATATCTGGGAAGGAAATTGATTAAGTTGTTATCTGCATTTATAAATATATTACAATGAATCCTGCTGTTATGTATAATTATAATGCACTAACCAAAAAAGAAATAGGAAGAAAAAAGAACAAGAAGAATGTCTGGGATTTAGCTCAGCACACAATGCCCTGGATTAAACACCCAGTACCACAAAAACAGACAAGAAAAAAAATAATTGAATGTATATTAATCTTTTTTTCTTGTTTATTTTCAATTAGGGTGCAGGTTGCTCAAGGTTTTCTAATTCTTCATTTACATAAGTTTGAAATAGTTGTTCCATCATATTTTTAAAGTGATAATATTTTACATGAAAAACAGTTAAGATAGATACCAGCTATTTATACAGAAGTTACTAAAATAACAACTAAAGTTGTGGCTTCTCTTTGCTAAGGCAATCACTGTACAAAAAAAATGTAAGTTAAGTTTTAACTGATTTTTTTGAAATTATATGAATGTGATGACCATTATGGATATTCTTGGTTCTCAGCCCTCTTATGATAATAAAAGCCTGGGGCTTATCTTTGAGGAAACAACTATATATTCTGTAATAGAATATAAAATTGATCAGGCAAATGAATGTGATTTTATATATTGATAATTTCCTCAATTTGGCACCTTAACAATGAATGACCATTGATTAGGTTATTCTAAAAAAATAAAAGATAAAAAGTTTATTTTAAATGGGTAAGGATAACATGTTTTGTTTTTCAATCTCTTCAAATAGCCCAGTTATTGATAAGGAGATGGTTTTGTGAAAATCCTGTCTACAAAATAGTCTTTCCTGTCATTCCACATTAAAATACACTTGAAGAACCCAGAAAGAAGTTGAAACCTTCAGGTAACTGACACCCTGAGACCTACTCCAGGAACTCTCACAGAACCAATTCAAGAAAACAACAACCTGCTCTATCTTTAACACTGTTTTTACTTAGCAATTAAGGAGAGACCTGCCAACTATGACCTTAGTACTAGTTTTACATAGGAATTGCCCTTGCTTGCCAACCAGAGCTTGCTACCTTTCTCAATTCACGAAAATGGTAATGAATTTTTTTCCTAATAACTTGCATAAATTTCTCTGTCCTAATAAAACTCCCAATCTTCCCTTTGTTTTCCACACATACCAATGACAACCCCAGTCTACCTTTGTATGTGTGGTCTAGTTTGCAGTCCTATTCTTTATTCTCGAACAAAAATTACATTTTTGGAGATTTGTCACTATGTTGTCAGATAATTATGAGTTCTTCCCAAACAAAATAAATCCAACATTTTAGGTGAAATTTATAACATTCAATGATCTATTTCCTTTTAGGGATCTATTGATATCATAGGATATGTTTGAATTAATTGAATCTATGCTGGAAAATTCTATATATAGAAGATCAGAAGCCAAATGAAAGACATAACTATAGAAATGAAGGAAGCAATGAGGAAACTCATAGAATCTCACTGGAACCAGAAGTATCTCTATTTTCCTCCCTGAAGAAACAGCCTATATAAAAGTTTTTCAGTGACTCACCTTTGAACAGTTGTTTTTGTTTTTGTTTTTGTTTTGTTTTGTTTTGTTTTGTTTTTACAAATTAATGATGATTCTTTACAAGAATAACTTCTACCACCATTATGAGAATTAGTGCCTAACAAATTGGGCCCAGTGCTACACACCTGTAATCCCTGCGCCCCATGAGCCTGAAACAGGAGGATTGCGAGTTCAAAGCCAGCCACAGAAAGTTGGGGAGACTCTAAGCAACTCAGTGAGACCTAATTTGTAAATGAAATAGAAAGGGGAGGGGAGGAGGGGATGTGACTGAGTGATTAAATGACCCTGAGTTCAATACTCAGCACCAGAAAAAAAAAAAAAAATTAGTGCCTAACAATCCTAGACAGAGAAGCACAAAAGCATTTTCCAGATGAGCTAACTATGCACTGAAAATATTAAAAGACCTTTTCATAGAAAGCACAATAATCTCTAATCTTTTCTGGCAGAAGTTTTGGAAGCTTCTGAAAGTAGGCAAAGATTTTAGAGATGTTGGGAAAGTATAGGCAGACTAGAAGGCTCATGTCAAATTTATTGATGTGGGGTGCACTTGAATGAAAATGAGATTTTAAAATGCTAGTTCAATCATCAGGGACTTGACTGAAAAGTCAGTTAGATAGGCTAATTGATGCCTACACTGCTTCTATTCATTGATGTTGAAATGAAAGAACTCTGTTTTACTGTAGGAAATAAAGTCTGAAGACTGAAGAGAATGGGAATATAGAATTCAGTGTCTGACCACAGTATTATGGTTCCTACAGACCAATGGAAAATTTCTGAAATATACACACCAATTACAGAACATTTTGCAATGAGCTGTATTTTAATATTTTTCCATTGTTCTGTATTCTAGATATCTCAATGTAAAGAAATATTAAATAAGTTGTTTTAAGTTGATATTTGAAGGTGTGTAAAGAAATAAAAGTATTTTAGATTCAAGAAACAAGACACCTTTCAAGTTTGCATATTCTTTTACTTATTTTTTTATACAGTAAAATCTCCCAAGGTTTTAGATTCATAAAACTTGATTATGGAGGTTCATGCCATTTATTGAAGTTATTTTACTTTTGTAGAGGAAATAATGTTTTTGATTTTAGCAGACATGAACTTCAAGATTATATTCATAGGATGTTTTGTCATCTTCTTAATTTTATAAAAGTATGTTGACCTCCAAACGTTAGGGCTTCCCTTGAAAAAAACAGTTGAGGAATAAATTGGGATGACATAAAAAAAAAAGAAGAAGAAGAAATATTTAATAAAGGCTAAGAAGTTCTTTCAGATTAGAGAAAGCCAAAGTCATGTGACAAATGAATGCAATATATTTCTGGATTGGATGAGGTATTTCTTTCCCAAAACAAAGCTATAAATGGCTGTATTGGGTAAATTGGTAAAAGTTTTACTATGGATTATACATCAATGAATGGTGTTTTGTTATAAGTAAGTAATTCTGAATTTGAAAATTTCCCTTTTATTGCCTAAGAGAATGTTCTTATTCTTATTAAAAAATATATAAACTGAACTCTCTGTGGCTTCAAAACTCTCATATAGTTCATCAATGTGCCCAGTGCAGCACCCATCACTGCCTCATTCACTTTGATGAAGTGCTCTGAAATGGGCCAAAATAATAACTTGACTCTTCTGTATGCTCTCAGATGCTTCTAGATCCCCTTTTCTGGATATTGACATAGTAAGCATGAGCGATATACAAACATAATGCTAATTATTGGATATTTTCTTTTAAAAATAAATGAAACCTAGAAACCTAAAACATGGTGTTCTGAGTGAGCAAGAACTTAGGAAGTTATTAAATGAAGTATTAAATGAAGACATAACAGGTTTAAACATGGCTGTGAAAACTTGATATATACTTCTCCATTTCCAGTATGAATGGAAGGAATAAATATAATAAGTCACTGCTAGGTGATTTATGTTGATTCCTGGATCCATGTATTGAGACAGTATTTTATAAAGATTATAGCTGGAAACCCCTGAAACTTTCCCCTCACAGTACAAAGAAAAGGTAGCAAACAAAAATACATAATACATTCCCTAGAATATTCAATGATATTGCTGAACGCTTAAAAATCATAAGTGTGGTTATTCGTATCATACTGATTGGTGTAAACATTACATTGCCTTTAGAGAAAGATCATAGATGATTATAAGTTCTGTTATGTGCTGCTGCTCATCATCAGCCAATCATAATCATATCTCTGGATGATTTGTCAATCTTGGAAAAAGTCATCTTCGCTCATTACATCTGCCATGAAGTTATTGATCCAGCAAGTGCTTTCCCATACCAATCAGTAAAAATAATACAAATCAGTCATATTGTTTTTCCCAGTTTGAATATTTGAAAAGACTTACCAGATTCCACCTTGTATACCCACAGGAGGCTTTTATTTAAAGGCAATCAATACAGAATACTGAAACAGTGAATGTAGGTAAACATCAGAAGTTGGAGAGATATTTGAATAACCCAAACTCCCAAAGCTCTATCATTGCAAACAACTGAGCTATCTGTCTCCAAAATCTTTTTCAAGAATACTGACTTCAGAAAAGTTCCAGGTTGCTCTCTGTGCAAGACCCTTAGAATTCCCCTTGGTAAATAATCAAGTCATGCTTTTCAATCAGAAAAGCCAGTTGCAAACCATCGGCTTTGCATGTTATTCATTCATTCATTCATTTATTTATTTACTCACTCCCCAAGACTAAGCCTTACCCCGTGCATATGACAAACCTCATTGTTCAGTTCTAGCCACTCCTATATGCATTTTCCTAAAGCTGTCTCTTTTATAATATAGTACTATATTTGATTCAGTAATATTTCATCTATTTACGTTTGTTCATATTCACTATCATTACATAAATTATTAGATTATCCATGATATTTAAATCATCATCCCAAGTTTACATATATAGTCAAATTTGTTCTCTGACTTACAAGCTCCTATATGTCACTCCCTAAACTGCTTACCACAAGTAAGCATTCAGTAGCTATTTGCAACTTGATATTTTCATAATAGTATTAATCATTTCCACCTAGGCCTTTCTATGTTCGCATTTCAGGAAATAGCATACTTAGAAGCTCATGTCATAAAACTAGCTCTAATCAATTCTTTCTTCTTCACCTTCACCCAAGCTATTATTTGTACCACTCTAATTCCCCTTTGGAAATTGAGTTCCCAGAATATCTAGTAACTTAATGAGACAGAGTCTAACATGGTTTCTAGTAATGTGGGAGATTTTCTTTCTCTAAGAATGAATAAAAGTGGAGGGGCACTACCTTGCCCTGAGAATGTCTAAAGGGTATAAATCATTATAGCGGTACTCACTGTTCTCATGAAAAATTTTTTCATATATTCCACTAACTTCAGATTCCTCTACCAACTAGCATAAAAGATGATAGATAACTGATGAGAAGGATAAATTAATCAATTAAATAAGAGACGTTAGTCAATTTTAGCTAATTTAGATTGTTTTCCCTCAGTGTTTGCAGTGTATTATGTTATTACACTTAATGAGAAATTTTGGTTTAAGAATGAAGCCTAGCTGAGTGAGGGATGCACACCTGTAATCCCAGTGGCTCAGGAGGCTTAGGCAGGAGGATCAGGAGTTCAAAGCCAGTCTCAGCAAAAGGAAGAGGTTAGCAACTCAGTGAAACCCTGTCTCAAAATAAAACACAAAATAGAGCTGGGGATGTGGCTCAGTGGTGGAATACCCCTATTTCAATCCTCAGTACCAAAAATCAAACAAACAAAAGGAATGAAGCCTAAATCTTCTCTGCTATTTGTCATTAACATATAATATGTAATAAAAAATATTATCTCAGAAATAATCACACAGTGTAAGTAAAAAAAAGTAATTTTGAGATATTTATGTATTTCTTTATCTTTATAATGGAATATATTTAGTAATTAAAAGGGAAAAATGAGTAAATATTCAACCACATGAGTAGGTCTCAAAGCAATTACTAAGAAAAAAAAAAAGGCCAGAGAAAAAGACTTCTGCATAATTCCATTTATACAATTGGAATATGTAAAACTGATTTTGTTTTGTCACAATCAGATCAGTGGTCATATTCTGGTGAAGAGGGTAAGATTGCTGACTGGCTGACTCCAAGAGGGCACTGAGAGCTTCTGGAGGTGATAGAATATTCTATATTTGATTAAGGTAGTAATGTTTGCCCAAACACATTCAATACACACATAAAAAGGGTAAATTTTATTCTTTTAAATTTATGCTTCAGTAAACCTGAATTAAACAAATTAATAAAAAACTAATCAGGTTTTACATGTTTTCATTGATGGCCCATTAGAAGTTTCTAAGATACCAAAGAATGTATATTTCATGTATAACACATTAAATATGTATTGTATATATTATATAAATACAAAGGAATTCATACTTTCATCCAGCTTTGCGTCAATGGAAGTCCACTGTACATCCCAAACACTGTTGTGTAATAAATCTTTAAGCCCCTACTATATAATTAGCAAGATTTTTTAACTTCCTGAACACTGTTAAATATGGCCATTTATTTTCTACACTCACCATGTCTACCTAGTTTAACCAGACTGTCATCTCTCCTCTAGCTTAATTAAAATGTCTGCCTGTGGCTCTTTCTGTCTCATTCTCAGTCTGTGGAGACAGAGTTTGACTTCCTAAAACACAGATCTTAACATGACATTACCTAACATGTAAAACATGTCAATGAATTTCCATTGCTTTTAAATGAAGCCTATGTTCTTAAAAAGACCCCCTGATTTGAATTCTCTTTATCATTCTTCTCTCCTTAAGCACAGCAGTTTGACCATATTCAATTGTCTGCAGTTCCTAAAATATCATACATTCTTTTATGACTCAGAGTTGAAAAAAAATGAACCTTTACAAGATGGCTACTCTCCATGCCCCAACTCCTTTCCCTCTTTGACTCATTATTATTCAAGATTTTATATTTTATTTATCATGTCACCTCTTTCAAAAACCTTCACTGATGTCTCCCAGGTACAAATAGAAATAAAAGATAAAAGATAAAGATAAATACCTCTATGCACACACATAGTTCCATTCTCCTGATTTTCACTGAAGCATGCTTGACACTGTATTACTGAAGGAGGGCATGGTCACTGACCTAACCAACTCCATTTTATCCATTTCTGACCATCTGCTCATTAACTTTCCCCCCGCCCTTCTTAGCCACTTTCATCTATAATACCTTGGATCCAACAATCAACAGGTCTGATTAATATGAATCTTTATGAGGGAGATGTAAACTACCACAAACATGGTGAGTCCCACAGAACAGATTACCACACAAGGTGATTGCTTTCCTAACAGGGACAATACCCTATGCAGAAGCAATAGTCTCACCATTACTGGAAGCTTAGCACAGGGACCCTGACTGGATTAGAGCTGGCTGTTATCTGATAAACAAAAATGGAAAAAGTAAAAATGAACTCCATGCAGTTCGGAGAAACATCTAGATTGCCTCTCCTACTGGTCCTACGGAAGCAGTCACAATTTATAGTAACAAAGGCCAGTTGCCCTGGGAGCAGGCAATGTTCACTCTCAGCTTCCTCAATGCCTCTGAGAGTAGGGTGGCAGCATTTCAGCTTCCATTCTCAACTTGAAGAAGTTCTCAGTTCATCAGAGGCCCCCAAACGGTGTGTTTCAACATCATAGGAACTGAATCATTCCCTCAAGTGCTGTTAATTTCCTGGAGCTTCAGAGAAACAGTCCTGAAATAATAACCAATCAGATCACGACCTCACCAAGATGACTGACTTTACCAGTTGTGCAAACCCTCACTCTTGTCTTTTATCCCTTTCAAATAAAACCTCAAAGTTTCTGTGTCAGCCTCTTTGTTAGGTAGCTAGTCAGCCATGGTGAGCAGGGAAAGGACAATGAAGGATGACTGAAAATCTCAGAGCATGCACCTTAACCTTGAGGTATTTCCACCAGTGGAAGTACAGATAAGTAATAAGGTCATCGGAGTCTTAGGATGAAGATCTGAGCTCTGACTTGGTTAATGGATAAGGGTTGGCCACTCATCCCAATATACCAATGGAAGAGAGGAGCAGTGATAAAGGGCTGGAAAGTTGCTTTAGATAGTGCCAGGAAGAACAGGTATAGAGGCACCACCTTCAAAATCTGTCTTTAGTATGTTACAAGGCAAAGGCCTGCCAGGAAACTCTGAGGCAGGCAGAGACCTACAAACCCTGATTCTTGCATGCCAGAAAGATTTCAGACATGTCATTCAGAGCACCAGGCATAATTTTATTAGAAGCAATAAAAAAGGGGAAAAGAGTCTTCTCAGAGAAGGATGGCACACATTTCCTGCCCTTCAGTTTTATTGAGGGGTCCCAAGGAAGTTTCCAGAGAGTCCTTCCCAGATCCACCTCTTGATTTTTGACAGCAGGGTGAAATAAGACTTGGAAGTCTCTACTGCCATAACAACTCTAGGTCACTTTGGCCCATGTTGACTAGTACTCATTGGAACCTGTTTTCACAGATTTTATGGTTAGGAAAAACTATCCTTATTTTACTGAGTCCTGGGATCTGATCTGTGTAAGGAATACAAAAGTTACACCATTCAAGGTTACTTGTGTTCTTCTTACTGGCATTTTGGGAATTGCATTTCTTTTGCAGATAACAGGTGGTTTGCTGAGGGATGCAACATATCCACTTCATTTAAGACAGAGAGGGCTGCAGGTAGACTGCTTTTAAAAAGTGAAAGCATGTGGAGTTCAGCAAAGTGAGGCTGTTTATACAATTATTCCTTTAACCTCTTGTTCCCACCACTCACATCTGTCTGTTCTCTATCAACTTCACCATGTTCATGTACATCAAAATATCACCTTATACATCTTAAACACATATAATTTTTATTTGTAAATTTTATCTCAAAAAATCTAGGGAAAAATAAAAATACATACAATCCACATTTTAGTGCACTCTTGCTTTTAAAAATTGAATATTTCTTGCTCGATAGGAAATTATAGGTATATTCAGAAATGGTGTGGTCTCTACTTTGCAACATTTTCCTGGCTAGGATGCAGCAATTGCAACCACTTCAACACCACAGCAGTCACTGAAACAGAGAAGGCTCCCAGGAGAGGATATCTTACTGTCAAGAGTGTTTAGCTCTTGTCCTAATCCTTGCTAAAACAGCTATTCTAATTAACATTTCAAACAAAGATACCAAAGGATAGGTTCAAAGTAAAATCTAGTTTTCTTCAAAGGGGAAATCCTCTATTATGCCCCAAGAACAGACCCTTCAATCTGTAGCCTTATGTATATTAAATGTGTAGAAAGTTGTCCATCTAAGAAGAGTTGTATTTAAGCTAATAGGTCAAATTTAGTGTCAAGAATATGATTTTAAAAATAACTTTGCTGCATGTTAAAATGCAATTTGTTTCGTTAGGAAAAAACCTATTTGTTAACATTTTACTTTCTAATTATAATACTTTAGTACTATTTTTCTAAGTTAGTGTTATAATGCCATTGTCAAATTAAAAATTGTGAAAACTATTTCCGTTGGTTTATAAAACCAGTATTATTAAATAATAATTATAAAACCAGTTTTATAAAACCAGTATTATTAAACTATCTATTTTTTTACCTTTTCTATCAGTATATTGATGAATTAGTAAAATCATTTCATGAATGTTCAATTCCCATTCTTAAGTACTAGGCAGGAATTTTGTGGGTTAAGGTCTTCTACTTGCAAGGGAAGTAGGTGCCATTGCTTTAAATGACTGTTAACATAATTTCCAGTTCTTTTATTTCAGATAAAGCCCTTCAGAGAACCCCACAAGGAACTAGCCAAAATCAATCACCCTAACTCTTCTGCTTGACCTAGACTAAACTTTGCTCGTTATAATCTCATTATATTGTTAAATTCTCGGTGTAGGAAGTGTTTCCAGCTTTAATTTTTGAGCATGTAATAAATGAAGACGCATTATTGTGAACAGAGTGCTCAGAAATATGTTTTCCTCTACATGTGATGAGTCTTTCCAATATGAATATGCATGACCTTCCTCAGTGCAAACCCCTTGCTTTTTTTTTTGTTCAGGGAGACATTGCTTTGGGAGTTATCTCAAAGTTCTCTCCTTACATGTACAAGTAATAAATCATTCTTCACTTTTTTTATTTCCTGATAGTGCTTATTAGCTTTGCCCTCACCAAAGTGAGATTGGGGCAAAGGAGAGGTAGTGATTCTCAATGAAAAGGAAATGGATAGATAACACTCCCCATCACCAGGTTGCTAACAGCCTCCAGGGGGAGGGGAATGATCACACTTTCATAGCAAGCAATCACTTTCTGGAAGTCTCCTTTCCTGCCTTTTGGTCACTAGGAATGAGAAGAAAGGAAATCCAAAATCTAATCTATAAAAGGGCAAGACACCCCCTCTCCCTTGGGCACTAGCTCTGGATGCCCTCCTCTCCTCCTGGGGACCCCCCCCCCCTTTTCAACACACACACTCCCAAACCTCTGTTCTGTTTATTAAATAAAATTTACTTTTTGCTCTTGCCTTGGTATTTCTCAGGTGTTTAATCTTCAACACCAGGAGAAAAGGACCCAATCCTGATTTTCAAGACCAGTTTCAAAGGGATGAACCAAATATGTTCAGTAACACATGAATGATGTCAACCTTCTTTTATATAATAAGAACATAATAAGATGGACTTTATAGTCTGTTTAGATATATGGCTATTTTGGAAGAACTTACTTTTCTATTATGAGTAATAAATTTAAACATATATTAAAAAAATTTAAAATTTTGGTTAGAAACAGTTTATTTTAATATATACAAATATTATAATAGAGACATGAAAAATATTTGCAATATTTGAATGAATACAAAATAATCATTTTATAAAATGTTAATCCATTTACAAAAGTTACTTTGAAAAAGGAGGGTAGTTTATGTGGTTTACTTGTTAAGGGGGAAACGCTACAGAAATATCTATAGAATAGCTAAAAAGCTACAACTTCTTGGAAGTCAATTGTTAATAGCTTCATTTGAAGTTGCTTTTTTCCTTTAGAATTTTTTGTGTTGCTCTAATTGAGTCTAATCTCCCCTACTCACTCAGCATCATCACATACACTAGTTGGAATTAAACATGCTTTTTTCTTTTTCAGGAGTCACACTCAGGTTGTATTAATGACTAAAGCCACTGATTATAACTACTCAGAATACTATTTTCAATATTTTTGAATATTTTGATAAATTTCAATTACCTTCATCTTCTTGTTTGAGGACCACTGATCTAAATCATGTAGACCAATCTATACATTGTAATTTATGGCCAAGCAAACCTCAAATTACAGTTAGTTCACTTCCAGAGGGAAAAGAAAAAAATCATATTTGTCAAGTGAAAGGAAAACCAAGCTCTCTTGGCATTTACTGAAAAAAAAAAAAACAACACGTAAAAGCATCAATTAGTATTCTGGTTTTATATTAACTGTTGATAGTTTTATTTGCTTGAGTCACATGCAATGTTATTCAAATTTGGAATCTGTACAGATTAAGTTTTAAGTCTTCACAATTACCTTCTCAGGAATATACTAAACCTTTCGGCTAGGTTTCCAAGTGGCAGGCGAAACATTAAATTTGGTAAACACTATTGCTTTAGTATTCACAAATAACATTTATCTTCAAAAGAATGGTAAAAATAAAAAGAAATAATTCCAGAGATATTTGTGAAACTAATTACATTTCACATTTTAGATCAGTGGACTGTTTCAGCAGCATGACAGCTCTCATGACATATAGTTGGAACTGTTTTCTTCATCAGGTTAAACAAAGGTCAATAAGTTCATTTAAAGACACAGGAAATGCACAATCCAAGTAAATAATTTTCTCTTGATATATTTTAAGGCTTAAAAATAATCACTCTGTTGATGGAATTATTTCATAAGATTTTATATGGAATCCATTGTATTTTTTTATATGAAATCAAGGTTTTACCTAGATTTTATAAGCCAGGTAACAATATACAAAGTGAAGACAAAGAATAATATTAAATAATCATAAAGGCATAAATAAACATTTGAATCTTTATGCCTATACTTATTTTTTTCAAAATATTTTAGACTTAAGAACCCAATGTAATATGATAATTTCATTGTATTTAGAAAGCAATACCATCTTAAAGTACTTATAAGCTTAAGGAAATAAATGGCATGCGTCAGTGATATTTCCTGTTTGTGTGCCCACCACACACACATACAAAAGGCTTATGTTTTAAGCCTAGGACAATATCATGTTTTGATAAGACATTCTTCCTCTTCAGAATTTAAAAATAAAAAAACTGCTCTTATGGAAAAGATTAAACTAGATTAAACTCCAAAAATTTCAATCTATAAAATAAAATGTGCATTTTCTTATGAACACTTTAGAAATACATTTATTGATAAACTGAAAATAAATGATATTAGTGTGCTAGATATAATTGTATTTAACTTGTGATATATATATATATCAGCATTTAAAAATAGTTTAGTTAAACTAGGAAATTATTGCTTGCTTTTATCTCTACCCTTCTCCCTAAATGAAGGAAGCATTGACATTCCCAATATCACCCAATATTTCTGGAATCTGTTGTTTATCCATTTATTGATTGACTTGCTAAAATATTGATATGCTCATATACATTGTTTGATATAGTTATGTGGACTTGTCTTTTGTAAGAGCCTCCCACAAATGTCAAGAAATAAATTTGCCTGCAGAGAATTTTAAAAATAGCCCACAAAACATTTTTAGAAGTTCTAATGATTGCCAAATAAAAGCTTGCCTCTGATCTTCTTAATGCGATGTGACTAAGCTCTTGTCTTTTTAGGTTACATGAATGTTTGCATTTAATATTATCTGACTCAAATCAACATTTTGAAAAAGGGCTTCATGTAATTTTATTATTCCAAAAATTATCCCCTATAAACTTTCTGGAGTATAAAATAATCATGAAAATAAGTAGTTAACTGCTTGGATAAAAAGTACAGAAAACAGAATAATGCATAGATCTTAAAATAAGCAATACCAATAAAATACTTTACTTTTGAAAACTATTCTTGCTTCCATTGGGTAATATGAATTTGGTCCCAATTTGCTTATATATAGTTTTTATATTTTATTTTATTCAAAAAATATATATCTGAAAAAGACAAGAGACACCCTGAAAAAGGCATATACAGAAGCTGACTATAGGTAAAAGTGTAAGAAAAGTGTAATAAACTAATGAGGTTTGTTTTTTTAAAAGTTTTTATTCAATATGTGCTAAAATTCCTTGGGAGAGATCATTGAGAAATGAAATGAACTATGAAGATGATTCAATTTTGTATGTAAGATAAACAAATAATCAAAACAAACATAATTCAACCTTACATTTAATTTTCTCTATAGGAAAATCTAAAGAGTAGTTTAAACTGCCTGTTTGTGTGCCCACCACACAAATAATAATAATAATAACAATAAAATTGAAAATAATAATAACAATAAAAACAACTAAACTATAAGAAACTGAAGAGAAAAAAATTCCTTAAAGAGATCTGATAATATTTTCAAATGGTTCATTAGAAAACTTAAACACACATTACATTTATTTCTATTACAACTCTCAGGATTAAACTGTACTTTCTGAGTCTAAGGATATATGCAATTACTCTGTCCTTATTTTTGTTCTTTTGGATTTGTATGGGATTGCGGAGGCAATAGGAAACTTGTTCCAGTCTAGGCCATACTTAGTCATGTCTGTGCATTCCTTAACAACAGCCTATATTCTGCAGAGAAGCTGCTCCTTTGTGATATTGGGGGAGAATAAAGTATGCTTTCATTCTAATTACTTAATCAAGTGAATTACACATAATTACATTTCAAAATGTGTCCAAATATACACACATAAACTAAGAAATTTTATATCACATTCCTGTTTAGTAAAATATAAATGTAAAACCCTCAAAGAACTTTGCAACAGTTAAATGTGAAATTTTCTTATTAGAAGGGATATAGTAATTATCCAATGTATCATTAAGCATATAATCCCAATACAAAAACATATTTTCCTGAATTTCTTATTTTCAGTAAAACACTTGTATTTTCACATTCAACTTTTTCAATAACTTCTATTTAGTTTTAGGCTGGCATGCTGCCTTAGTTTTTACACTTTAAACTCACTTTAATCCAGGATGAAAGATAGTCCTGCTGTAGTCACAGAGCAGTTGTTTTAAACCCTTTCCCCTTCTGTAAAACAACTTTACCTTTAAACTGGTTATGAGGGTGCTCTCTCCTCTCCCATTTTGAATATTAGCTAAACTGTCCTTCTTTTGTGGGCTCCACTTACCTCAATCTTTCTTTGAGAACAGCTAATTGCTTCTGCTATTTAAAAACAAAAACAAAAAAGAACAACTCACATCATATGGTAATGTCAATCAAATGAATTTCAGCTTCTGCTATACCCACCAAGAACTGATAAAGTCATTTCTGATACAGAAAGCCAGTGCTTTACACTGGAGGTAATCTGTCTTTGTGTCTGTGGAAAGGACTTGCATCTCAACCATTATCAACAGAAGCTGTCAAGATCTTTGGAAACAATGCTAATGGATATACATTTCTATCTAGAAGGTTTTATAAAATATTTTATAGCTTTTTACATCAGAATTTTCAAATATAAATTTAGTATAAATTGACTGGAGTACAATGTGATACAATATGAACTGGACTCAATAATAAATATTCTAACCCCAAATATTCCTAACTCTGTTTCAATTCTCTTCATCTAGTAGATTTCAGTTTGTATTTGTTTGTTGTTTTGTTTGTATATTATTAACACTATTAATAACTCACCATGCCTAAATTTGTCTTAGTTGATTTAAGATCTCTGATACACACACATAAAATGATATCGCAAGGAAACATGTATTCTAGTCATCTAACATTGCATCTGTGCAATGTAAGTAAGTCATTTTCAACTACCACAGTATTATATAAGGTTTAAATTTCTGTATTTAACATGTAAGTGCAATTAACTTCTGATCATAAAATTTTAACTAATTACAATGTATCAATTCATGCAGGATAATTGAAGTATCAATGTTTCACAGCCAATCTGGTGCCTTCATTCATAATTAATTTACAAAATTGACATTAAATGAATTTACTCTACAGACATTGACAGAAAAATTTGATGAACATTTAATTATTTATAGATTTACATTATAATTTTTACTATATAAATGCATTTCAGAAAAAGTAATGGACAGATAACCACAAACAGGAAGTTAAATTTGTATTAAAACATGTTTACTGTCTCTTAATGGCCAAGTCATCAGAATCCATGATTGAAACATAATGGCATTGAAGAGATAAAACCAATGCCATTTTACTTAGGGCCTCTGTTCCCATGGCCTAGCCCTCACCCAGTTCCTGGAAAAACCACAAACTGTTCTCTGGCACTAGCAAGTTGTTCCTCAAATTGGAGCCAACCAATTTAAAACAAAAAAAGGATGACCCTATAGTAACCAAACCTATCAGCTTAAAGGTCAGCTAACCACATTTACCTTACACCCAATCATATAATGACAAGACTGGAATTCCCTTACACGTGCTTTCCTTACCCAATCTTGTAACACCAAGGCATGTAATCCCCAGCTTGCTGTTGTAACCCATAAAAATCCCCTCTCCCCTAGACTTGGGGCCACACTTCCTTTTGAGGCCCCTGCTCGAGCTTGTAAATAAAGACCCTCTTGTGATTGCATCAGAATCGGACTCTTGGTGGTCTCTGGTGGACTCATGAGTTTGGGCATTATAGCATCTAAATTAAAACTATCACTTAGGATAATCTCTGACTTCACAGGACACACCTTACTGAATTCCAGACAAATGGATACAAGGAAATCATATATAGCTCAGGATCATATTCTTATGGTTCGAATAATTCATTATTGGGCCTAATATCTCAAGGAAAGCATTAAAAAAAATGGCTAAATATACTCTTTGGTTCTTTTATGCTACCTATAGCATAGATCCAATCCTTTGGTAGCTAAGTATGGCTAATACTTTGCTGTTTTTCACAATAAACATTACTCAAACTTCACAATAAATATTATTCAATTTCTGTGAATCTTAAAAATATGTAATCATAGCTTCAAATTGGGGCAAAAGAAAAATATAATTCATCATCACTGGAAAAAAGAGCACAGGACAAATGTATGTCTTTATAACAGATAATTTCATGGTTTCTTTGAATGAGGAAGGCTCAAAATAATAGAAACGTGAAGTTGGAGCTTTTCATCATCACTTTGGTTCAGTATCATCATTTTATATATAAGCTGAAATAATTTAGAGATAAATTTAATACTCTTATTCCCAGAATAAACCTATTATTCAATGGTACTCTTCATAATAAAATTAAGATTTAGTTTTATCAGCAATAATTTTGAAGGTATTTATACTTTTATTTCTGTTGTAAGGTTATTATTACTGTTAAATTTATAAAACTAAGCTCTAAAATAATGCTTTTTTACTTTTTTCATTAGATGAATTTAAATAAGTAAAAACACATTTATTAGTATCCTTATAATGATATAAGTTAAATTTTAATTTCAGGAGAAATTTTAAGATAGATTTATGTAAGAAAATTTCACACATTATCAGTTTTATGATTATGCTTTAGATTTTCATCTGTGGTAAAATATTTAATCGGTTTCATTGATTCATTTTAATACAGAAATAATGATAAAGTTATGTTCATTACTAAAACTATTTTTCACTAAATAATATTTCTTTTTGAAAAGCTTGTAAATAACTACAATATAGTTTTTAGATGTCAAGTTTATATATTTAATCAGAAAGTATGAACAATTGACATCATTAAATTGTGTACTGAAATAAAGTATGTAATAAATGTTTTTGCAACCAGTGCTAATTAAGCCATTAGCTTGAAGAATAAAATCAGACTAAAGGAGCTATAATATGTTCTTGTTCATTGTTATTCATATTTAACTATCATAAAATCTCTTTGGACCATACTACATTTAAGCTTGCATGACTTTCTTATAAATGGGGCCTCCAATCATATGAAAAGTAGAAGTAAATTGGAAATAGAAGTAAGGCCTTTCTTTCCTCTTCTTTAGCCTTAAATTAGAAAATAAACGGAATGAAAAATGAACCTTGCGTAGAAGCATTCTTTTCTTCCTTCTGAGGCGACTAAGTATTTTTAGGATGACACAGTGAACTACAATTGGTGCCAGGTATCTTTTTCAAGGAAAGTAGTTTAAAAAAAATTTAAATAACAGTATCCTGGAAAAAATAAAGTGTTTCTGTTCTAGGAAAGAACCATATTATATTGCAATATATTAAGATTTCTTTAATGATGGAAGCTATTTTTTTTTTTTTTTGAGTTCCAGGGCACATTTTATTCTCTCTGTTGGTTACACTGACCCCAAAGGTGGACAGGAGAATTAATCAACATAATAATTATGTGTCAAGTGTCTTCTACAAATTGAGTAATATAGCCACAATTATTTTAATTGATCTCAGGAAATTGAAATTTAACTGAACCGTTGTTATGGCAAAATTATTTAAAACAGATGTGACAGTGCACACTTGTAATCCCAGTGACTCAGAAGGCTGAAGTAGGAGGATTCTGAGTTCAAAGCCATCTTCAGCAACTTAACAAGGTCCTAAGCAATTTAGGTAGACCCCAAATTTTGAGATTTAGGTAGTCTAAGCAATTTAGGTAGACCCCAAATTTTGAGATTTAGAAAGAGGCTGAGGAAATAGCTCAGTGGTAAAAAGCTGCTGGGTTCAGTCCCCAGTACTGAAAAAACAAATAACAAAAAAATTTTTAAAAAAAGCTATTCGCTGTATCATTTTGAAGTTTAAGCCTATGATTTTCAAATGGCCTTAACATACAAAAATCATACAGTTCAATAAAAATCAATTATTTAAATTACAGTTTCATAGATGATTTTAATGGATGATTACTTAAAGATAAGTTTTCAAAGTGATGAATTTTATTTTCAGATTAGCCTAAGAGTAAAGGAATTTTAACCTGAGAAAATTATATTAAGATTAACTTGGGCAATATGTAAATGTGATAAATGTATCCAAAATTAAAATAATTCTTTTTAACTTTAAGAAATATTTACAACTGAAAGATTTTTATTCTACTATACCGAGTAGTTACTATTTATTATTCTATATCAATATGTAAGACTATATTTTTTGCATAGTTTATCTCTAATTTTCACAAGAATGTTTAACAATATATTATTCCATTTGCGAAAGATGAAACACAGATTAAGTGATATTCAGGTAGTGATGGAAAGATTCCTGTCTTGACACCAGGTATCTCTGAATATGCCACATTCTTTCAGCTACGCTATCGGGACATTTTCTTAAACTAGCACATTGGTGTTTTATGGTTTCCAATAAGTAAGAACTATCTCTGTTATAAGTGCCACAACTGATGTGGTAGTTCAAGATAGGACTCTTAGAGGTCATCACAAATGCTTCTAATCACAATGTATTAGATTTTGGAAAGACCATGACTACTTATAGGAGAGAGAGTATGCTTTAAAGTTCATTACTGCCAAACTTTAAATCCTTTCATTTTAAACAAATAGAAGTTATGCTGGCAAAGCCTAAATTGGATGATAAACCATACACAAAGCTGTAAATGAGCTGCATAGAAAGACAGAGACCATGTTCTTGACATTGAAAGTTATTACCATATTAAAACCAACATTGCTGTGATCTGTGGTTTCCTTAATTTAGTTGTCCCATGCATCTCTCCTTCATGTAATGAATTATTAATATATTTAATTATGTATTTTGATAATATAGTATTACAGTAAAATGAATAGAGATCAAAACCATAATTACTTGTGTAGTAAATAATATTATAATTGTTCTCTGGCATTATAAATATCTAATATTCTTTTTATTTCTTGTTGCTTGTCTATAAGATAATTGCATAATTAATAATTATAGGACTGACAGGTTAATTTTACTTTGAGGCAATTTCCGTATGAATCAAATCTGCAGTGGCAAAATTTCTAATAAACATGTAACATTATACAAATAAGACATTTGGCAATATCTCTCCATGACCTTATTTTCATTTAATAAATGAAAATATTTAATTAACATTTTCTCATTTTAAAAATAGTTTAGCTGAGTGAAAATGTCTATATTTTTTGTGTTGTGTCCTGCAAATATAACACAAAAGACCCTAAATATCTATGATATACATAAAATAAAAACCTTTGAAATGCTTTATTTGTTCAAAATTCAGTAGAGACTTTTATAACATTATAAATATTAAAATAATGTCTAAGAATTAATCAAACAGCAGATATTTACTCTTATTTGAACTCTCATTTTCCACTCTGAAACAATGCCATAGTTTTGTAAATAGTAAGCATTTAATGAACACTGGCAGAAGAAAAAATGTAGTATTGAAGATAGAAGAGAGGAAAAGTATTTTAAACTTGTAGATTTGGGATAGAGCAAACCAGAAAACCCTTAGTCTTTTGTAGAGGATATATAAACAAATTTAAACAATATATCTTTTAAAAATGGGAATGAAAAAATAGATCAATTCCAATTAAAGCTTCCAGAATCTGGTACTACAAAATAAATATTCACTTTCACTGAAACTCTAGATTACATTTGTAAACTATGTATATTTCACAGAAAATAAATAAAATAAATTTTCTTTTGATTCTAATTATTTAAGTTATAGAAGTCATTTTTAAAAAAATTAACCACTAGGCTGTCATGCCTTTGTGTGTTTATATAATCATCTCATGAAACAAACTTCCTAACAATGGCCATCAGAATAATGGCTATGGTCTTCAGACATGAATCATACAGTCTTCTTCAATCTGTCTAAAACCAGCAGAGGATGCCAGTTGTTTCTTAGGGAGAAACAGGGGAATAAGGACTCTCTTTAAGGTATTTGCTCACTTTTTTTTTCACCAACATCTCTGTTACCATAATTCTTTAGGTGTAGACTCCAGTGCAGATCCCTGAATTACCTTTAGTACATGACATATCTGGGACCTAGAAAATTAAGTATCCTAAGAAACTGCTATGATTCTTAGCTTTCCTCTTCTTTGTGCATATTAGATTCTTGAGTCAATAAGCAATTACTAAAGAAATCAGATATGCACATGACTCCTATCTCAACTGAACAGAAACAAATTCCAAAGTATTTTATAAACTAAGGTCTAGGAATGAACATCTAATGTGATTGATAGAGAAAATAGTAGAAATAGGAATTTACATGTCTCTACTAGCAGGGATATTCAAATCTAAAGCTTTGACAATGATATTATGTGTCAAACTTATAAAAACTCCAAAGAATAAAATTTTTAGCTTGTGTCTTTGAATTTAGAAATTTCTACACTTAAAAAGTAACTGGAGAGGGCGTTTCAGGGATTCCAAAGTAAAGAATGCAATTTAAAATCGTAACAATGCTTGGAAATGAGGTGGGTTTTAACAGCAACTGAACAAGTTATAATATCTAAGAAATCCACTTGAAGACACCCGTGACTGAATGTTAGGTCAAAGATTATAATACTAAAATTTTGAATGTCTCTTTAAATCTTTTTTAATTAAACATTGTCCTTTTTTATTTTTTTCAATGATATGTTGTTATACCTATGTCATAATCTTAATTTAAAGTTTATATAATTGAATTAGTCTGTCTACACTCTAATACTAAGTCATTTTTTTCTGTAACTGAAAAGAAAGCTAGACAGGTTTATATAACTTCAGGAAGACAAATTTTAAAACAGGTCTAAAATCCAGAAACCAATTAGGTATTGATACGATTACACTAGGCCCTGTGTTTTAATATCACATTGCACTTTTTAAATCTCATTAATTTACACGTGCCATTTTCATAAAAAGTGCATTATAGAATAATTACAAAATAATTACTTATGAAAATGAATATTATAAATGTACTCTAAAGAAAAAACTCCATTTATTAATAGTATTTCCATGAGTTTTTTAGTCAATATAAAAAAGAGAAATCAAAGTAATGGGCAGTTAAAACATTTTACTAACATATTATATGATTGTTGATCAAACACAAAATCAATTGCACACATGAAATGAAATAAGAGCTTGAAATGATCAGCATAAAACACATTTTCTAAGTGAATTTGTGGCATTTTAATATCTCCATGTCACTTATAATGAACATAAATATTTTTATATCTGATTACTTAGATTCTAAGTATTATTTTCATCAATCTTATGATCTTTTAAGGTTCATGATAGATCATGTTTTATTTCAGAAGTGTGTTGATACTATTAAAATATTTTAAAAATATTGGTAATAACTTTTAAATATTTGAAATTAAAGGTATATTTGCTAGGGGTGAGTGTTGAGTCTATATTCTATTTGTTATATTCCTAGAGCCAAAAATGTCATGCTGAAATTCCTTCTATATGTCATAAGTTTAATACATACAGTTTATATAGCTATGGATATTTTTATTTTATTTTCAATACAACTTAAATAAGTTGAATCAACATTACTGCACAAAGATGATACACATGTCATAAATGTGTGTGTCTATATATCTATATATACATATATGCATAAAAATTATAACAAAGAAATTTAATGCAGTCTCTTTAAGGAAGCTAGAGAAAAACATTACTTAATACCTAATAATCTTAAGGAAAATAAAAAGTGCCAAGAGAAAATGGGTAATTGATGAAGAAATCACTCACTAATGAACAGCAAAGCCTTAAATATTATGTATTAAAGAAATATAAATGCAGGGCTGGGGTTGTGGCTCAGTGGTAGAGTGCTTGCCTTGCATGTGTGAGGCACTGGGTTAGATCCTCAGCACCACATAAAATAAATAAAGGTATTGTGTCCATCAACAACTAAAAAATTTTTTTAAAAAGAAAAATATAAATACAAATCTTCATGTTATCAGTCAATAAAACGAGATATATTTATTTATTTATTTATCTAGCTATCTATCTATTTATTTATTTATTTATTTTTAGTACTGGGGATTGAACTCAGGGGCACTCAGTCACTAGCCCTATTTTGTATTTTATTTAAAGACAGGTTTCACTGAGTTTCTTAGCAGCTCACTTTTGCTGAGATTGGCTTTAAACTTGAAATTCTCCTGCCTCAACCTCACAAGCCGCTGAGATTACAGGTGTGCTCCATCACACCTGGCAAGATGGGCGTTTTGGTATAAATAAAACAATAGTATTTCATAATAACTCCAGAATATGAAATCAAAAAGAATATTAAAACCATGGTTAGTTTACAAACTGGAAATTCCCAGGTATCTTGGAAGCATCACTGAGGAAGAACATATATGAAGACTTCAACATGTTTGCGAAGAAATGGATTAACTTTCATTATTGACAATTCATCAATCGATACCTCTTTTACAATTTTATCATTCTATTCTGAAGATTTTGCAAAGATCTAATGAGAAAGTCATCATCTACAACTCTTTCAAGTTACCGAGATTATATTTCATAATATATTTTGAAGACTATGACCTCTTAATTTCCTATCTCCCCAATAAGAAGAAATAGGTATTTTAAAATAATTCTATTTTTAACTCTTACCCAGCTTTTCAACTTGCTGTTTACATAATCATAGAGAGACTCTAAAAATTTTGACATGATTTTCATGATATAGAACCTGCAGAAAGGTAAGAAACAAATGTCACAAGGTCTGACTAGTTTCATTGAACTTTTAAAACTGATATTAGTTGATTTCTTATAATAAAAAGTATACATAGATGAAAAGTTATCTACTTTGTAAATGTTCTTTAGTGGCCTCAGTGTCCATTGTCTGTCTGTTCTGCATTGCCTATTGTCGCCCGCCGGCAGGAGACAATAATCACGCCGTTGTTCTCAGAAAGCAATCTTTATTTTGTTGAGCGCTCTTCTTGCCTTCCTTGGTTCTCTTTTGTTCTCTCCCGTTCTTCCCCCCAGCCTCCTTCTATATACTTTTCATACAGCAGGAAATATTACTGAGCAGAGTTACAACCAATTAGCAGGAATAGCATTATCAAGCACGAGGGGAATGAATGAGCAGAATACAGGCGTGTATCAGAGCACGCAATGCCCACGAGCCAAGCATGCACAGTGACGTTACCGCCAGCCAATGCTGTGCACGTCCTTAAGTTGTCCACCTGTTTACTGCAAGTTTCTGGCATATAGCCAGGTTGCCATCTTGAAAGGGTGGGGCAGCTCCCGGGCCCAGAGAGCCTGCCCCCAACAATTGCCCACTCTTTTACTCTCACATCCCATTCCTTAGGCCAGTATACTTATAATTTTCAGGCCCATTATCTTTCTTCTGTGCTGAATGTTTGCATTCCCTCTAAATTCATATGTTGAAATATGATCCTAAGATGACAGTAATTGGGAGGTGGAGTCTTTGGAATGTGGCTAAGTTACAAGTGTGTAGCACTCATGAATGAGATTAGTGCCCTTCTATATGAGGTCCCAGAAATCCCTCAACATTCCCACCTGGTGAAGACACAGATAAAATATGACTTTCTTTAAATCAAGAAGTGTACCATTGCCAGACAATGAATATGAAGAGAACTTGATTTTGGATTTCCCAGTCTGCAAATCTTAGACAAATAAACTTCTACTTTTTTTAAGTCATTCACTTTATAAAGATTAAGTTACATCAGTCAAAAAGACGAAGACATCCCAGTTTTAATTCTATCCTGAAAAATGTTTTCACTTTTCCTTTCACTAGTAACTTATTTGCCTCTTTAAAGTAACTGAATTTTTTTAAAAATTCACCAATGAAAAGTGATTGTTAGAAATTGATAATCTTAAATATTGGAATTTCAAATAAAACAAGGACAATTTTCAGGGATACTTGAGAAGGTAAAATTATTCTCATAGCTCTCTAAGCTTGTAGTTTTCTCTAACAATTTTATTTTTTCCTATTTTTTAGGGATAATGAAGAAATGGGATTTAAAACATTATTAGGGTAATATTTTGGACAAGGAAAATAATATGCAATTTCTGTCTTTGGAGATGTCATATCCCTGAACTATAGCCATACTAAGTAATAACTGGGCTAAAGTTTGTGTGAAAAAAATTGACGAGAAGAATCATAAAGTAACAAAAATTGGCGGTAAGACCAATTTGAAAGCTGCTCAGGAAAGCCAGAAATCATCTCACATGAATGCTATGGGAAAAAAAAAAAAACTAGATCTTATTAATTTGAAAGATAATAATAAGGTAAAATTTAAAAAGGACTTGGTTATCTTGGTGATCCACTGAGAAGGAGCCAGTAGCACCTGTGGAGCCTCAAGTATTCTCCATTTTCCTCCATATTTTCTTCTTACCAATTGTTTGTTAGGTTTTGATCCTAGTTAAAAAGTTACACAAAACCGTCATTTAAACCAAGACCCATTTATTATCTTATGGTTTGTATAAATTAGAGGTCCAGTCATAGCTTTCCTAGGTTCTCTTAGAGCAACATTCTCTTCTTAGGGTAACATTCTCTTATTAAGGCTCAGCTAAGAAGATATCTGCTTCTTTTTCCTTCAGGTTGTTGGTAGAATTTTTCTTCAGGTGGCTATAGAATTCATGACAGTTTTCTTCTTCCAAGTCAACAAGACAATCTCTTGCTCTGGCCTGTTAATATCATTTAGGGAATGTCTGTCCCACTACTCATCATGTATCACTGTTTAGAAGCAAGTCAAAAAAAATCTACCACACTTCAGGGGAGGTGTTCTGTGTGGATGTGGGTCATTAGTAGTCATCTTAGAATTCGGATATGACAAATATTGGATCATTATTGAGAGTAAGAACAGCTGTCTCCACCCTTAAAAGGAAAGATGACTAAATATTTGTGTCAGTGTTATGAATTGGATTGTACCCACCTCTGAAATGCATACACTGAAGTCCCTTTGTTTGGAAATAGGATCTCTAAGGAGGTCATTACATTTAAAAGAAATCATTAGGTGTGTCTTAATCCAATGTTTTTGTCTGAATAAGATGAGTAAATTTAGACACTGATCTATACAGAATGGAGACAATATAGATCCAAGGGAGAAGACAGTCATCTCTAAAGCAAAGAAAGCACCTCAGAGGAAACCAGGCCAGCAACTTAATCTCAGATTTAAAGACTTGCTGGTCAGGGAAAAACAAATATCTGTATCTCAACCATGTAATCTGTGGCATTTTGTTGTGATATCCTTAACATAATACTGTCATTTTTAAAATTGATGATTTTGTCACATTTTTAGGAAGGCAGTTTTCTAGAATGAAGTAATGTTTAATGTGAACATGATAGGGTAACATAGCTAACCTCTGTATTGGATGTGATTTGTCTGCTTCATTCCAAATTTTCTCCTAAATGAAAATATTATAATATTAAATAATATAAAATGTTGCTCTTTGGAGAGAACTATATTTTTATAGTCTGAGAAAAATTAGCACAATTATCACTTAAAATGAACTCAAATCTTGACACTATTAAATATTCATTTGTATTTATTGAATAACCAGCTGTATTTGGTGTTTTGTATACATTAGTAAACACTACAGACAAAAATTCTGCCATATTATATCCTCAAGTCTTGGAGCAAGAGAGAGACAAATGTAAAAGAAATAAGTAAATTATAAATCATGTGGATAGAAAATAATTAGGACTTTGTAAAAATAAAAACATAGATAAATAAAAAAGTATAGGAGAACATCAATCAGATGTATGAAAACAAAGTTGAAAAGTAAAGATATCAGGATAGAACTGAAAAGTTATCATTTGAAAATAGACTTACAGGGAAAGAGGAAGTGGTCTACCATGATTTGCAGGAAAACATATTTTTTGTAGAAGAAAAAGCTAATAGAATGCCCCACTAGGCATTCTAGTGGTTGGATCTGGAATAGGTTGGATCTGGAAAGTCTCCAAAGGCTGATGTAGTGAATGTATGATCCTTACTGGTGCTAATGGAAGGTGATGAAAATTTTGGGTGGTGGATATAGATTCTTGGAGGCATGTCCTTGAAGGATATTTTGGGATTCTGGTCCCTTCTTCTCTCTCATTCTTTTGTTTCCCAGCAGTTTTGTTCCTTCATGTACTCCTTTCCAAGAAGTTCTGCCTTACCACAGACCTAAAGTAATGGAGCCAAATGACCATGGACTGAAACATCCAAAACCATAACCCCAAATAAATCTTTCCCTCTTTTAGATTCTTTTTCTTGGGCATTTTGTCACATCAAAAAAAGTTAAGACATATTGCCTGGCATGGTTAAGAAACATCAAGACAGTTCCTATGTACGAAGTAGAGGGCAGGAAGGAGAGACTATGAATTAAATTTATACAAATAAATCTGGCCAGATTAGGATGCATGTGGTTGTTGCTTCCGGCATGATATTTACTCAGTTTCCCCAAACTGCAATGATGAGGGGACTGGAAAAAAATGAACAAACACAAAAATAGAGAAAATAGAGAAAGCAGAACCCAGTGGTTCAGCTGGCCGCTGATAGAGGATAACTGACAATGAGCAAGCTCCACACATTTATTCTATAAGTTTTCACATCAAGGGGATTCGTTGTGAGAAAGTTACTTTAAAATGGACCCGAGGTCAAAAGTTTGAATAGCCCAATTACAGTCATCAGCTGGTGCCCACAATTCTCCACTCTTGAGAAGCTGGCACCTGCACCTTAGCTCATGAACTGATAAACTCCTTGGCAACCATGGAATTTCCCTTTGAACAGGGCATCACCATACTATTGGGCAGTTTTTTGACTCTGTGAGATTCCCAGGGAAGGTGTCATCCCTTATCTCTGGGCAGTTCAAAGACCCATAATTTATTTGCTGCTCCCAACACTTGTGGCACATGCCTATAATCCCAGCGATTTGGGAGGCTGATTCAGGAGGATTGCAAGTTCAAGGTCAGCCTCAGGAATTTAGCAAGGCCCTAAACAACTTAGTGTGAACCTGTCTCAAAATAAAACATAAAAAGGGGCTGGGAATGTGGCTCAATGTTTAAACACTGCCAAGGCTTCAATCCTTGGCAGCAAAAAAAAGAAAAGAAAAGTAGCCAGATTATATAGAATTATTGAAAAGGCTCTGTTTTCTGTGTAAAATGGTACAACTTTGGAAGATTTTGAGAAAAGGGATAATGTAACTGTTAGATGGTGGCTACGTTATAAGGGAGAAATAGAGAAAGCTCAGGAAATTAGTAAAAAGCCAGGTGAAAAAGGATGTTGGCTTTAAGGACTGGAAGAAGTGAAGCCATAAAAAAGGAATATAATCTAGATATACTGTCAAGAAAAAGATAGTAGGATTATTTTTCCTTCATATTTATTTTTAAATAGATATATAAAAATATTTCTAGTAGATGATGCTTAGTAACAGAAAAAATATATCCTAATGCCTGTCAAATTGATTAGTTTTAAAAAATTACTTAATCAGTAAAATAAAGGACAGCACGGTCATTTAAAAACTAAGGTAGGACTATGCTAACACTGTGTTTTGTTAAAAATATATTATTATGTAAATATATAAAATGTTAATACATGGTTAGAAATTTGATAAAGTAATTGAAATAAGAGAATTAACTTAAATAAGAGAATTAAGTTACTTATATAAAATGCTGAACAAAATCAACACACTTTCATGAAAAACTCTCAATAAACTAGGTATAGAAGTAATGTATTTAAAAAGATTTATATCTTTTTAAATCAGATTCATTGATACAATTTTTAAAATTCTGATCTCTAACTCTGGAACAAGAAAAAGATGCACGTTCTTGCAATTTTCTAAAACAGAATACTGAAAGGTCTACCTAGAAAAATTAAGCAAAATAAGTAAATAAAAGGTATTAAATTGGTAAGGTAGATTGGTAAAGTAATTGGTAATATAAATTGTCCCTGCTTATAAATGACATGGTCTTATATTTAGAAAATGCTAAAGAGTTCACCAAAAAATTAATTCAGTGAAATTAAAAGATGCAAAATCAACATACAAAAATTATCAACATTTGTTTTACTCAACTTTATGAGAAAGAAATTCTATTCACAATAATTACAAACACACACACACACAGCTCTTTGGAATAAATTAACTAAGAAGAAGCGAGATCACCCAAAACTATAAAATATTGATAAAGGATTTTGAAAAAGACATAATTAAACAGAATAATATCACATGTTCATAGATTGTAAGAATTAATATGATTGTAAGTCTATCTTACCCAAAGTGTTCTGAAGCCAAACTCCAATGATATTTTGCACAAAAATGGAAAGAGAGAATTCTAAAATTTTTATGGTTACCAAAAAACCTGGAATAGCTCAAGCAATCTTGAGGAAAAAAAAAAAAACATCCAAACAAACAAAAAAACAAATCTAACTTCAATATATACCACAAAAGCTACAGTAATTGGAACACCATGGTACTGGCATTGAATAGGCACACAGATCAAATGAATAGAATGAAAAGCACAAACACAAATTCTTACAATCAGTCGACCTACGATGAAGATGCCAAGAACATACAATAAAGGACATTCTTTTTAATAGAAAGAAAAACCTGGATATCCACATGCAGAAGAATGAAACTATCACATGTGATACATAAAAATCAACTCAAAATGGATTAAAAACTTAAACACAAAACTGGAAACTATGAAACTACTAGGAGAAAACAGAGAGGGTAGATTTTCCCAAACATTGGTCTGGGCAATGGTTTTTGTATATTACTACAAACTCATAGTCACTAAAAGTGAAAGTAAACAAATGAGATTACAACATTATTAATAAACATCTGCACAGCAAAGGAAACAATCAACAAGGTGAACAGATCATTTGTAGAGCAAGAGAAAATATTTACAGATCAATCTCATATCTCTGGTAAGGGATTAATATTAAAAATACATAAAAAACTCAAAATATTCAACAAGAAAACAATCTGATTTAAAAATTGGCAATAGACCTAAATAGATATTTCAGAGAAAAATCATACGTATAGCCAACAAGTATATGGATAAATCCTTAACATCAACTGTCATCACAGAATAGTAAACTAAAACCACAAGGAGATATCATCATCTTACACCTATAAAAATGATTTATCAAAAAGATGAATGATAACAAATGTGTGAATATGATAAAAAGGGAACCATTGTTCATTGTTGGAATGTAAATTAGTATTGCTGTTATGGAAAATAGTATCAAGATTCTTCAAAACATTAAAAATAAAACTAGTACATTATCTGACAATGTCTCTTCTGGGAACATGTACAGAGAAATTTAAATCAGTATATAAAGAGATTATCACATGCGTGATCACGGTAGCATTATCCATGATAGCCAACCTAAACTGGATGCAACCTAAACTGCTTGTGGTAGGAATACACTGGAATAGTATTCAGCCAAAAAATAAGGAAATTCTGTCCTTATTATAACATGGATAAACCTGTAAAGCATTAAGTGAAGTAAGCCAGGAACAGAAAACCAAATACCACTTGATCTCTTATATGGGATATAAAAAGGTTGAAATCAGAGATTAAGGGTAGAAAGCTGAAATCCCAGCACTTTGGGAGGCTGAGACAGGAGAACCGCAAGTCCAAAGCCAGCCTCAGCAACGGCGAGGCGCTAAGCAACTCAGTGAAACCCTGTCTCTAAATAAAACAAATAGGGCTGGGGATGTGGCTCAGTGCTCGAGTACTCTGAATTCAATCCCTAGTATCAAAAACAAAAAATGGACGAATGATTTGCTTCCAATTTTAATATTTTAACTGTATTTTGATAGCTATAAATAATCACGTGCTAATTTAATTATACTTCTTACTAGCATATATTTTCTGAAGACACAAATTATACTTAAATTATCTCCCATGATAAGAACTTTTGAACTTAACACAGAAACAAACTCACAATGCTAAGTAAATGACAAAGAAATATCTAGAATGACTAGTGATTTCAGTGACTAATACCAACAACTATTTTTTCAGAGAATGAACAGCATCACAGAAAATAAAGATGTTATAGTATTACTTCTGAAAAATGAGCTATGAAAAGAATAAGCAGGATCAAAAGTGAAATAAAAGTAACTGGTGTTTGGTTTTGCCTATTTATACAATGAAGATGCCAGGTGAGTTATTACATATAATAAATACAGCTTGTCTTTTTCTTTCACAGTTGTATAATGGCTATCCATCAGAGCTATCTAGAACACAAATATAAGACAAAGTTTTTAACAGAAACTTCCCTGTGCGAGGTGCTGGGCTTCTGCTACTACATACATTTTTTCTGAACTAATTCTCACTTTTCCATCAGTTCCAGACTTATGCCTTCTTATTTCAGTCTGGCAGTCTGCACTTGCCTTCCCTTCTGTTTCCACACTACTGCTCTCTTTTCCTCCAAATAATTTTCCATAAAGTTCTGGATGACACAATTTTCCTGTAGGCTTGCACTAGTCTCATTTCTGGGTGATTGCATGGAGAAAGAAAAACATGTTTGCCGTTTCCTACTTTTTATTTTCCTGTTCTTAAATTTCTATTATTAATTTAGAACTTTTGAAACTTTTTTTTAAGATTCCATTGCTTTATTAGTCGGCTGTTAGTTATACCAAGTAAGTTGACACTATTTATTTTTCAACAAAAGACACTTTAAAATGCTATGAAACATAAAATAACAGCACTGATGCTTGTAACATGATCAATTCGACCTGATATATTGGTTCTCTAGTGTTGTCATAACAAAGCACCACATGAGTGGTTTAAACTACAGAAATTTATTTCTTCACAATTCTGATGTTAGAAGTGCAGATCATGTCAGCAGAGTTGGACCTTCTGAAGTTCATGAGGGATGTGCCTGTTTCAGGTCTCTTTCTTGACTTGTGGACAGCTATCTTCTCATGCACATGTTTTCACTGTGCATATGTCTGCATCACAAGTGTCCTCTTATAAGACAACAATCATATTAGATTAAGGTCCATTCTAGTAATTTTGAACAGACAATGCTCAATTATTTGCATTTTCTTCCTCCTACTTTACTCACACAAAATTTCAAATGTTTTATTTATATTTGATTTCCTTGGTTCATACTTGATTTGTACCTTGTTATCTTTTCCTAAAAATCCATCAGTTTCTTCAAGGTATCTATGCAATGAGCAATCTTCAGGATAGATGGAACTTCTATGATGTCTTTGATAAACCATCAAATGATCATTTTAAGGAATGTATATGTTCTCCAATAATCTTTGATCTTTCCCCATCATGCACATTAATAAATATGGCAGAAATGAGTTGTATTAATTTCCTATTGCTGCTATAACAGAGTTTCACAAACTTGGTGACTTATCTTAACAAAAATTACTTTGATTATATTTCTGGCAGGTATCAATCCAAAGCAGGTATCGGTGGGTTAAAATCAATGTGTTAGTTTACTCTGTAATTCATACAGGAGAATCCACATTCTTGCCTTTTCCAGGTTTTTTGCATCTATCTGGCTTTACTTCTATCTTCAAATCCACCAGTGACTGAGTCCTTTTCATGGTGCATCACTCTTGACATTGAATCCCCTAACTCTCTCTTGGGTATGCATTGGGCTAACCAAGAAAATCAAAGATAATCTTTCCACTTGATGAATAACTGATTAGAAACTTTAATTTCATGTACAATGTTATTTTTTTCTTTATCACATAACATATTACAACATATTCACAGGCTCTGGGAATTAGGAGCTTGGCATCATCTCTGGAGTAGGAGGACAGTTTATGCTGCTTCCTACAATGTATTAACCAAGAACTATCTGAATACAGCTTCCAGATAGAGATACTTAAACAGTAAGAATATAGCTGAAACTTAATAATGTGAAATTTTTATTAGTTGTCCCATTATTGTTATCCTTAACATTTTTATAGTATGATAGGCCAGATTTGGCAAGGTGGCCAGAATTTGATGAAGCAGTCAGAAAAAGTGATCATTATTTCCAATCTTGCTACATAGCTATGTAAAATAAAGAAAGCAGTAAAATTGAATAGACTTGCATGGCTTGTAAGATAAAAAACATAGTCTGAATTTTTGAGCATATATTTTGCTGCAGACAACATGTAGAATGGTAAATAAAAGCAGAATTTGCAAATAGCAACTACTATATATATGATGGTTTTGGCATAAGAGAATCTAGAAGGTCCCTTTCCAGATGCCACAGCAATATGAATAAAGGAAAAAAGAAAATCAACAGACTCAACTTCACTATTCAGCATTGGTTTCCCCAGCACTCCAAATAGAGTCAAGTGTTTGATAGTCATGTGTGCTGAGTGCCTGGTGGCTGCCAATCAGATCTGGACCGTGGTGCCTTCAGAGTGTTTGTGGCAATTCTGAAGTAGAACTTTCTATCCCTCAATTCCATGTTCATGGTCTAAAACCCAAAAGGTCTGCTTTTATCAATAATGCTATTATTTTGCCAACACTCTCACCTTTCTGTACTTTAGCCAATTCAGGGAGTATGACAACAAATGAACTGATCATAGGAAATAGTCAAGATATCTGTAAGCATACAATTCAGTCAAGGAAATATTTCAGGTTGATTTCAAAGATTCTGTGATGTGTACAAACTTCAGATCAAAAGTCTCACTAATTTTTATTTTAAAAAACTCACTGTATTCCCTCTATAGTTTTTTTTACAATCCAATAAATATTTTTATACTAGATTATGAAGAGTTGAAACTATGCATAATATTAAAACTCTAAAACCAACATAAATTGAAAATGACTTTTAAAAGTTACAAAAAATAAGAAAAAGGAAACTTTCTCATAGCACTCCCCAAACACCCTTTTAATCCTAGCAGTTGGTGAATTGTTGCTTATTCAAACAATCTACAGGAAAAAAAATCAGTTTTTTGCTTGAAAAGTGTGAGAAATTCTAGCCCAAAAAGGTACTTGTCATGAAGTTATATACAAATGAAAATATGAGCTAAGAATAACAGTACCATCTGAATCATAATTATAGTGCAGTGCTATAATCTAAATCTACAATAACTTTCTGGAAATAATTATTTTTTAAGAAGTGAAAACTAGTTTTAATACTTTAAAAGTAGCCTAACTCCTTAGGAATATTAAAATGCCAACTGTTGGAAAGTTACTTTTTATAAAGTTGTTTTATAAGCAAGAGCAGAGCCAAATTAAACCACAACTTATAGGAGTGTCTGAATTACAACTATAAAGTTAATTTTAAAGGAATTTGAAATGTTTAAAAATTTAAGCTTACTTATAATTAGTGTATCTGGCAAAGCTTGAATTTTACAGTGATCTTATAGTAATGTAGATGGAAAACTATGATACATTAGTGCTGGAATTCTTTATTTTATTCATTTATTATTTATATGTGGTGCTGAGGATCGAACCCAGTGCCTCACGCATGCTAGGCAAGCACTCTACCACTGAGCTACAGCCCCAGCCCTGGAATTCTTTATCATCAACTCACAAACTAAATATCTATCTTTTGAATAATCATCAATAATAACAATAAAATTAATAAGAGCTATAATTTATTGAAAATATAATAAATATTTGTAAGACATTCTTAAGGCACTTAAAATGTATTAACATCTCAGAATAATTTTATGAAGTAGATACCTTGCTTTGAAAATTAAGAAACAATTCAGAATCTTTTCTCAATTTTGATCTTTCCAAAATATTCTTTTGAGACTTTATGTCTACTTTATACACTGTTAGAAATATTTTATGGCTATAAGTTATGGTGTGAAGTAAAAAAAGTCAAAATATTGGCCTTCAGTTGAAATGTCTTTAGCAAATAAAGTACAAGGCCTCAATAAAAGATAACTTTATAGTTTGAAGTTTGGTATGAACATATGTAGAGTGAATTTAACAGTTGAACTCTCCACATCCAGCTTGGCCACTGTAGTCTCTATTATCAAGTTCTTTAACATTCAGAATCAACCACTGTTTGTTGAGTTGTAAAAAAAAGGACAACATAGATGATTCCTACACTTCATCTAGTTGACTGACCTCACCTCAAATCAGGCAATTGATTCAGAACCTCTGGTGGCAGAGAAGAGACCTGAGTATCATCACAACACATGCAGTTGATTCTGAAAAAAATAAAATTCGAGAACAACTGGCTCTCTTATGACTTAAAAGTAGATCTGAGGGTTTTCTTTGAGATTGATTTCATCATAATACCATTTGTACATTAAACTTTGTAAAAACTCTAGTATTTTATTTAGTCTCTGCCCTCTATGTTGTTTGAACTTTCAAAATCTGTGGCAGACACACAAAACCACTTCTTTATTTTATAAAATATTTTTAAAACCATAACACATATTTGTGCTTTTTAAAAAATCATTGTTGTATATAATTACTCAGATAGTGACTGAAACAAAGCAAGTTTCAGAAAAATATCAATTTTTCTATGATCAAACTTTGTGAAAGCAAGAAAAAAAAAAGAAAAAACAAATAGTATATTTTTCCATGTTTAAAAAGTATAAATGGTATTCTATGTCCTCATAAAATCTGGAATACCATTAATAATTGATATTCCAAGATAATTTTAAAATTATTTAAACTGCCACTAATTCTATTATTAACACTTTGAAGGTTTATGTAATGGCAATATAGCTATGAAATATCCAACATTCTTGGATAAGACAATATTTTGTTACAAAAAAACCAAGAAAACTCTTTTAAGAGATATTATGACATGGTTTAATTTGATCTCTGAAGCTAGAATACTCAAGTATCATCAACTACTTAGCACCTGTGAGAATTTAGGAAATTTACTTAACCAAATGAAACCATATGCAAATATAATTTTGAATATTAAATAAGATTTTAGAAAGAAATTAGAAAAATATCTAACCCAATATGAGTATCACAACTACTTTTGTTATTCTACTTCAAAATTAAGAATTGTTAATATGAAAAACGCTAAGTTTTCATGATCGCCATTTTCCTTATAGATGGATCTGAGAACTAAAAGGCTGAAATAGGAAAGACCTTACTATTACTCCTAATGACCAGCTTGAGGAATATGAGCTTCCAGTTCCCACAATGTTAGACTATTTGGTCCTAGAAGTCCCATTGATAGAAGGGGAACATTTTCAGTAGTTGAAGCAGAGAGAGTTGCATTAAATTTCTATTCATAGATATTGCTACGTTATCTTTGGTTCTTTGTGCAAAGAGACTTTCAGAAAAGAAAAGGAATTCTATCCTGGCAAGAGTGAAGAGTTCTATTCTTCATATGATACAGTTTCTGTGAAAAAAAAAATGGAGAAAGAAATACATTATATTTAGATTGAAAATGACCTAGTGAGGAATATCTATGGATATTCCTTTCCTTAAATTTGCCAGGTAGAGCAACCTAAGCCAATGAAGAGTTTGGTGATTAGGGACCACCAGAGAATTAGACCATCAGAAGAGGTCTGGATTACCCTATCAGCTACATCACCTGTATCAGGAGAGAAATTTGCAAATGTAACAGAAATCTAAAATTAGAAGTATAGAATGTAGGCCACTTTCCTTTTCACAGACTGCATTTCATTTTCTAAATGCTTTTCTTAAAAGTTCCTTCAGATAATGGAAACTAAAAGAATCCTGAAGAACTAAGGTTTTCACTTTCATATAAAATAAATTTACTTTATGAAACTAATGAATATAAACAATGGAAAGATCAAACTCTCTTCTAGGAAAAGGAAGTGTGGTCACTTCTACCAGAGACAATGAAATGCTGATATGTACTGGGCAGGAAGGAATGATACCCCAAATAAAACAGAACAATTTTTAAAGTTGTTAAGCAAGTAAAAACAACATGTTCACTCCATTGAAGGACAGGAATATTGCCAACCAGACCTAAGTTAAATGCCCTGTACACAAGGGTCTCATGATTTATTCAATGTCCTAGAATAAAGCTAAAATACAGTAATAGATGAATTTTGCCCTAAACTGGAATATTTAACATAAATAAAGAGATATGACAGCACTGAAAACTAAACTATTCATAAGAATTCTGGGAAGAAATACCTGGAAAATTCATGTCCCAGTAAAAACTTATTCCAAGTATTATCGCAATGTTAGTCATTTATTTGGAGAAACAGCTTAACATGTAAATACACTTAAAACAATAGACTGAATTTTCAGTAGAAATCCAGGAGTATATATAATATCTGCAAGTTTTCTACTGGAATTTTTTATTCATATGTCAATACATGGATTTATTGCTTTATGTGAAGGTACATGATTCTTTACAACTATATCTTCTATGGCCTATCAATCTCTGGCAGTACATTAGTCTTACTTTTTTTCAACTTATTCACTAAGTCTCCCTTATTCAGCAAAGTTTTCCAAGCCTTACAATTTCATGCCTTCAAAAAGGCACATTACATAGAGTAGATTCAAAGTTCATTGGCACTCACAGCATTTTAGTGATTACTTAAACCCTATAAATATTTTTATGAAGGTTTCATCATAAAGACACTTATTTAGATGAATATAATTAGTATAATGTTTCAGATTCATTAAGCTTAATTTATTCAGTTACCGCTAGTGATATGTCATTATTTAAAAAATTACCATGAACACTTAAACTTGCAAAATAAATTTGCAATTGATTGTACTAAACTTTGGGAAACCATGATTCATATTACTGAAATTGATTTGATTTGATTTGATTTATTTGTTCTTGCACAGATTTAGCTACCATATGTGATTTGGAAAGTAAAGTGCTATGAAATACAATTTGAGTTCAGTCCTTGTTCTGAAACTGGAAATATATCAGCATATAGCATATGTTATTGTATGATTAAACCTATTAGTGATTTTTTGCTTCCAAGATCATATGTACATCTCCTCCCCAAATTTGATTTGTTCCTTATGAGTATTCTGTTTGCGAAGAACTATCCTACATGGTAAAAATGACAACAGTTTTCTTCTTTTTCCTCCTCTGGCTAAAAAGAGATTTTATCAAAAGGCCAAGAAAATCCTCAAAGGCTGAATTGAAATAAATGATCTTATATTCCAAAAGTTCTGTGAACAGTTCTTATCAGGAATGCAATATTCACAGCATGTTTACCTATTGCTCCCTCTTTGAATATACACTAAGTTCCTTGAGAATTAGTAGCTGATATTGGTGTGAAAAACAGAATATCCAGAGTTCAATAGTTGTTTACAGATGCCTTCAGCTAAGGGCTATATAGTCATATATTATGTTCAAGAAGTACATGCATTAGCTTTTTTATCATCTTCCCCTTTCTATATGTCATTTCAGACCTTTCAAATTGTTTAGGATGATTTTTCTTTTTTTTTTTTCCTAACTTACTTTCTCTTATCTTTTTTGAACTTGTTTTTTCATCATGCAAAAATTTATATTCTAAAAGATAAAAATAAATAAAAAACATACTCAGAAATATTATTTTCTATACATTTTATATTATCTCAACCACTAAGCTTTTAAATTTATTCCAACTTATCTATTAATAATTAATTTTGTCATTATCTGGTGTATTTATCCTGTGGTTTTTATTTTTTATACTAGTAAGCAAATATATGTACACATTCTAATTTTTCTTTTAATAAAAAATAACATATATAGGTATACTTTTGTGTTTTGTCTCTTTTTATCTAACAATAAATTCTAAAAATTAAACCCCTATCAGTTCAAATAGATCATTTTATGTCTGAATATTTCTTTATTATGTGAATATAACATAATTTATTCACCAGTTTCCTGTATGTGCCTGCTAAGTTGTTTGCAGTATTTTGGAAATATCTATTCTTATATTGTTGAAGATATATTTTTCAGAAAAAAATTCTCAGGATTGAAAGACTAGTCAGTATGTTAATGTACATGTACCTATAGTTTTGATACATATTCACAAAATTCCTCCCCAAGATAACTGTGCAAATTTATATCTCTTCCAATAACATGAGGATCTATCTCATCAAGCCTGGTCAGCCTATGTTGACATATATAAGTTTTTAAATATGAACTGCAGAGTTTACATGTCATTTCAGTGCAGTGGTTACATTCATGTACCAAATTATGAAGAATAATATATATTCTTTCATATGTTGAAAGCCACTTTTGCACCTGCATCTCTATTGTGTGGTTTTGCTTATTCCTCGTATTACAAATGAGTTGCTATTTTTTACTAAAAAAATTCAAGAATTCTTTATATATTATGACTATTAGCCACTCATGTGCAATATATATTTCAAATATGCTCTCCAGCTTATCAGTAATTCTTTTACATTTTATTGTTTGACTATGCAACAGCTTGTAAATTATTTTATAAATTCATATTTTTTATCATATCTTTATTTTGAATCACTTTTAGAAAACATTTCTCTATACCCAGGCCTGTTTTCTTCAAAAAATTATACAACTGGCTTCATTCAGTCATAAATTCATAAAATTTAATGTTTTACAATCCAATTTGTCAATTTCAAATAATGTAATTACAAAGTACTTTTTATTACTTCCAATAATGTAGTCTGATATTTATGACAATTCATAAACTTATTCAACATTTTTATTTTTTTATACTTATAAAATTTTCTTATTCTTTAGTCTTTTATAAAATTCTCTTATTTATGTAAACACACCATACATCATCATATAACATATTACATATTTTTTATCTTTTTTAAAAGTTTACTTTGTACTGATGCAAAGAACATTAAAAATTTTACATCCTAGTGTGGTACCATATTTAAAAAGTTTTATTCTTTACCTTGTTTCTCAAACTTTCAGTCTTTCTGATGAAATTTCACCTGTCATTTTTCAGTTAGATGGAAGTTTTCTCTATTGGATTGTTTAAGAAGGATTTACCAGTAGAGAATTTTTGATCTACTGAGGGAAGAAAATTTTTTGTTGTTTTTGTTGTTGACTAGATAGACCCTTGGATGATGGCCACCTTTGTATAAATCACTGTGTCTTACGTAAGCAAATTTTATGGAGTGCTTTTCAGTAGTGAAATCTGATGTCAGTCTAATTCTTTTGTTCTTATTAATAGTTACTTTACCAAGAGATCCTGAGGATATTTTCTTTATGAAGCTCAACAAAATTTCTAAAAAAAATGTATGCAAATTTATTTTGATAGGCCAGTTTTGACTGGTACTTCCATGGTCCATTTAAATATATAGACTCAGATATTTATTCCTAGGAAAAAAATTGTATTACATTTTTCAATATTAGTTTGATTCTAACATTTGGTTGACTTAATCAGAGAAATCAGTTATAAAAATTTTCTCTTTTTTACTAATCTTCCAAAACAAGATTTCTGACCATTTTTATTAAATGTTTTCTGTCATCTTATTGTTTTTCTGTTTTTTATTACTTATTAATTTTTTTTGTACTGGACATTGAACTCAGGGACACTCGACCACTGAGCCACATCCCCAGCCCTATTTTGTGTTTTATGTAGAGTCAGGGTCTCACTGAGTTGCTTAGCACCTCGCCATTGCTGAGGCTGGCTTTGAACTCACGATTCTCCTGTCTCAGCCTCCCTAAGTGCTGGGATTACAGGCTTCAGCCACTGCGCCTGGCTTACTTATTAAATTTTTTTGCAGATCTATTTCTTCTTGAAAACTTATAATTTATTCATCATTAATGCTATATTGCCCTTTTATATTTTCTGACTTTTTAAAAATTTTTTCCTATATATTTCTAATTTATATTTGTAAGTATCTCCAAATGGCTGGTACATTATATCTAAGTCATTTTGTAGTCTGCAAGCTAAATGGTCTTTCCTCTCATTTGCTGCTTACTTTTTACAGGGATTTTATACTGGTGAAAGTATGTGTTTATTCTCGTTTATGGCAAAAGCTTATGTTTTGCAGTGGCTTATAAGGCATCATATTCACACAGGCACTCCAACATAACAAAACATGTTTTTGCTTTAATTTGGTTTGGATTTAGATTAATTTTTGAATCAGTAATATTGGGTGTGGGGATTGTTGCCTACTAAATTTCAGATATTCTGTTTTCTTTCATGCTACTGAAGTTTCTTACTTTCTTCAAATAGTCTCCCTTCCTTTTGAACTCTTCCCTACTAAAAATAAACTTGCTTTTAAAACCCTCATGTTCCACACATTCTGTAAAATTCCTTCCATGTTGGTCATTTACCAGAAATCTTTTCCACTATTTTGACATGTAGATGAGACTTTCTGTTACTGAACATATGTCAATCTTAATCCTTCATCTTGTTCCCTTATTATCTGACCTATTCAGGTTTTCTTGGACTGCCCTTGCTTTTTAAGAATCAAAGTTTTGTACAAGAGAATGAGAGATCACACTTGAGTTGGTATTTATTATTCAATTTACATATGATTGAAAGTTGTTCTAGTTATGGTTAAGCATGAATTCTACATAATTTTGTTCTTGTTTTATAATACCACAAGAGAATTGGATTTATTCACCCACCACTAAGTTAACTGCTCATAATTTCTAGCTGGTATGTTCAGATGTTCATTTTTTCAAATGATATCATGATTGCCAAATATTAGGTTAAAAGGCCTATTTTCTAAAAAAAATAGACATGCTAAATTTATTTTACTAACATTCTTTGGCCTACAATCTACATTCTCCAAAGTATCTCCTTTAATTTCCTGTTATATAATTAATTAGTACAAAAGCTGTTAGACAAGTTACAATTTGACTTCTACAGAAGAAACAAGTTGAGAAGGCATATGTTTGTCTCTTTTATCTTTTCTCCTTAGCAATTTCCTAAGCAATAGATTTCCATCACCTCAGTTACAAAAAAAAGCAAACAAAAAAACTACTTTCATTAGTTTCTGCCTGTATGTACTAATATCTCCTTTACAACAGTCAGATTTCTAAATTACCAAAGCAATAAAACTCAGCATCTGTGTACACAAATTACACATGGAACTCAGGCATGCATAATAAAGAGAAAAGGGTAATAGGAAGTAGAATCAACGTTTATTAAAATATAATTTTATGCCTGATTTGGCTAGAATTGGCCTGATTTCATTTGCACTTCACATCACCAGCTGCCAATTTAGTATAATTTGGAACCATAAATTATTGATGACAAAATAAAATTAAATTTCTTATCAAGTTTAAGGAGCTTTGAAGTTCTTTGGCTGTTATAAATAGGAAGGAAAACCTTTTGTCACATAGTCAAGGTTATCACATTTTTAAAAAACCTTAGTGCTTTCTGATGATTTCAGTTTAGGAACAATCACATCCAAAAAAAAAATCTTACGGAGGTAGAATAATACTTTTTTCTTAATGATTTCCCATTGTTCCCCAGCACTTTTTTTCCTATTTCTTCTTTTCTTTCTTTCTCTTTGACTTCCTATTTTGTAGAGTCCTACTATTCCGTCATAAACTAATGTAACGCCGTGTTCTGCCTAGCTTAGGTCACAAAACAAATATTAACATCCTCATAAGGATTTTATGTGAAACAACAACTACATCTGAAATAATTAGGTCTATTCCAAAATTGTTTCCTTTTTTCTTTTTGGACTATGGAAAATTCATGCTTAGCTAGAATGACATAAGTATAAAAATAAAATTAAGCAGATCTTCCACAAAATGAGAAAGGAAATGTAGTCATGAAACTTAAGTTGGAATACTTTAGAATAAGATGAAAATAAATAATTGAAACAAGTGTGCAAATGAAAGATACAGAGTAATTTAATCCTGAATTATCAAGTATAGCCAACTTAAATTTAAAGAGTTATTTGATTATGTTTAATATCCAAGGAAGTAAGCAATATACTTTGTATATTCAATGAAATCTTACAGATTTCATTTAGTTAATGTGGAGTGTATAAAATTATCAATGAAGACAATGACATTTAGAAGAACACAATTCTGGTGTTAAAAATCACTATGTTTGGAAGGTTTGCTATTAATCATTTGGGAATCATCAGTGTGTAGTTATGGTATACACCAAAATGGAAAACTCTAATTAGTCTCAGGTAGTTCCATGAACAAGGTGATGCTGAAGAATCAGAACTGTAAAAGTACCCAACCCAAAAGACCAGGAAGTAAAAATTTTTGTTAAGTCTGAGGAGTTCATAGGGAATTAAGATAAAAGAATTTTATAGAGAACACAGAACAACAGCAGCAACATTTGAGGGTTGTCAATAAATACCAAATGCCAGTGATGTCAAGAAAAGAAAACCCTTGTACACTGTCCCTGGAAATTTAAACCAGCACATCTATTATGGAAAACTGTGTGGAGATTTCTCAAAAATCTAGAGCCAGGTGCAGTGGCACACATCTGTAATCCAACCAGGTGGGGAGGCTGAGGCAAGAGGTTCACAATTTCAAAACCAGTCTCAGCAAAAGTGAGTCGCTAAGCAACTCAGTGAGACCCTGTCTCTAAATACAATACAAAATAGGGCTGGGGATGTGGCTCAATAGTTGAGTGCCCCTGAGTTCAATCCCCAGGCCCCCCACACACAAAAAAAACAAATAAAAACTAGAAATAGAACTACCATATGATCCAGCAATCCATCACTGGATATATATCCAAAGGAAAATAAATCAGTATATTGATGAGATAGCTATATTCCCATGTTTAGTGCAATATTATTTACAATAACCAAGAAATGAAAAGAACCTAAATGTCCATCAATGAATGAATGAAGAAATTTTAATATATATACATAATGTAATTATAAAGAACTTATAGTGCCTAAGCATAATTTTATTAGCATTCAACCTTTTTAAAGAAAGAAATGCCATTTGCAACATCACAGATGAGCTGGAAGAAATTATGCTAAATGAAGTAAGTCCAGAACAGAAACACAATATTCATAATCTCACTAATATAAGGAAAATCTAAGACAGTTGAGCTTATAGAAGTAGAGTAAGAGTGGTCATTACCAGAGGCTAGGAGTATAAGAAAAAAGGGAATGGGGAGTTTTTGGTCAAAGTGCATAGTTTCAGATAAATGCAGGAAGAATAAATTTTGAAATCTATTGCACAACAAGATGACCCTAGTTAACAATAATGTATTGTTTATTTACAAATCGCTAAGACAGTAAATGTCAAATGTTCTCACCACAAAAACTGATAAGTATTTGGGGTTATATGCTTACTATGTAACTCATTCCAAAAATGAGTTAAAACATCACATGGTACACCATAATATGTACAATTATAATTGGTTAATTTACAATAAAAAGGTTTTCTTTTTAAATCATCCTCTTGTTCTTTATGAGAGGAAAGCCCAAGGTGAGCTACATTTTCTAAAAAGGAAATGAAGCCATAATTGCATTAGAACAAAAAGATTAGAGACACCAACACAGTTTATAAACGTCAGAGCTGAAGGAAACATACAAATGATAGAGCTCCACTCCAATTTTACACTTGATTAAGCACACAATTTTAGAAAAGTTCCGAGAGATGATGAGTACAAACTTGAATTTTCCACAATGAAGGCTACTTGGTGAGGTTGCAAGAACTTCCAGATTTCTGGGCAAGTTCAGCATGCATCACAGACATTAGCAAATGTGAAGTTGGCAACATAAAGCAAAGTGAATACTAGGAGCCAGATATAAAACCAAGTCTGTGATGAGGAGAGACAAAATGCCAATAATGTGAGAATTGAAGAGCTGATATTGTTCTGAATTTGAAGCAAGTAAATTGTGTTATCAGATGTAGAAAGACAAGGTCAATTTCCCAAGGAGGTGGCATAGAGCTAGGCTCAAAGCCAGTTTCCTACTAATTGATGCTTTTTAAGGGACAACAAAACAGTATGGTTTTAAAGAGCCATTGTCCTGTCTGGGCTTTTGAAAGTCATATTTCTAATAAGATCCAGAGTCTAAGTTAAGAGAATAAGGACTGGCCAAGCCCCAACCATTAGCAAATAGTAGGTTTAGAGCAAGAAGCCAGATTTCCTCATGCATAGACTAGTACTTTAAGATTGAGTTCTGTAGAAATGTAAGAATCAGGCAGAGAATTTCTACTTTTATTGTAGAGATTGGTAATAAAATAGCAAAATCTCCATATGAAAAATTAAAAACCCTGAAGTCAAATCAGTGAAGTTACCAGAAATATGGTACAAAAAATTCAAAATGCCAACCCTCCCTGCTCGCCCAAATCAACATAGCTTCTCTCTTCATATTCATTAAAAGAATCAACATTTAAAATGTTATAAAAGTGGGCTGAGGTTGTGGCTCAGTGGTAGAGCACTTTCCTCGCATGTGTGAGGCACTGGGTTCGATCCTCAGCACCACATAAAAATAAGTAAACAAAATAAAGACACTGTGTCCATGTATAGCTAAAAAAAAAATTTAAAAAAGTTTAAAATGTTATAAAAGTGAAATCACGTCATACGTACAACAAAAGCATAATATACTTTATCATATTTGACAAGGGGAAGATTTTTTAAGCATGATCACAGAATTCAGAGACAACAGAAACATTGCTTCATTTGTCTGCATGAAATTTCTATCTGGATAAAATGCCATGATCAGAATCAAAACACAAAAGAGAAGGAATATGTCCAACATATTTGACAGAGAATAGTTAGGAATTCTGTTTGTTTTCACATTAGATGTAGTTCTTTCCAATCAGAGTAATAGGGAAAAAAAAAAACAACAATTGAATAACTTTAAAAAGCAGTTCCTATAATGGGTATGATGCCAATTAATAAACATAGGAAAAGAAAGCCAACCAAACACAGAAACATACAGAATAAAATAACAACAGAAATAAAATTAGAAAATCTTTCACATTGACAAAGTATCAATCAGTTTGACATCAACAATGTTGTTCAGCACTTTCTATAATTTGAAGAAAGATTCTGAGAATAAAAACCTCTTTATAGTATTGAACCAGGGAGATTAATTAAAACTAGTTGAGTGTATGATTAGACTTTGCAAATTTGTTAGCTATTTGACAACTATACACTATTAATACGAATTAAACAATTGCACATTTCACATATTAGAACTGTCACAGTGTTCAACAAACTCCAAAGGATAATAAGAAGTATTCAGCACTTAAATCTGATGCTATACTATTTGGCTTCACTAGACTAGACTACATCCCTCTGAATTTAAACTGTAATAGTCCAGTCCACTTAGAAAATGTGGGGTCTTTTTTTTCACCTCTTTGAACAATTTCCTTGTCATTGCAACATTACTGCTTATTTTGTCAGATAATGTCTTATGACCATTAAGACTCAAGTAGAGTTAAAATATATTAATTAACAGGAATTTCAATTTAAAAAAATTTTTTTAGTTATACATGGACATATGTCTTTATTTTGTTTACTTATTTTTATGTGGTGTTGAGGATCAAATCCAGTGCCTCACATATGCGAGGTAAGTGCTCTGCCACTGAGCCACACCTCAGCCCCAAATTGCAATCTTTATAGCAATATATACTGGCAGTGATTTTAGATAATTTGATTACTGATAAAAGTATTTCTTGGTGTTTAATGAGTGTACTTATATAGATAAGAAAAAAAAAGAATAATTCACCCACAGTGAAGATGGAGACAGGCAATATATTAGATTCTGTATGGAACACACAGTACACTAGGGCAGATGGGGTTGAATTGGAAAACAAAAGTCCCCTAGGGTTAAGGAAACCCTTCTGCATATAAAGAAAAGGGCATAATACCATTTAATACAGGAAACTATGTACCCAATATAAAGACTTATCGAGTATGTCATGAGAAAAAGGGGCTACTATAGTCTCTTGCTACAACTCGCGAAACACTATGTGAAATATTGAATTTCCCTGCCTTTTTACTCTTAATTAATACTTCTTTTATTTTATTTTATTTTATTTAGATTTACATGTTAACAGTGTAAATGATTTATTGTACATAGATAGAGGATAACATATCAATTCTCTAGTTGTAAGTTGTATAGAATCACAACATATATGCAGTCATAAAGGAAGCTGGGCACGGTGGCTCAAGCCTGTAATCCCAGCACTTCGGGAGTCTGAGACAAGAGAATAGCGAGATCAAAAGCCTCGCCATTGCTGAATGGTGAGGCGCTAAGCAAGCAACTCAGTGAGACCCTGTCTCTACATAAAAAAACACAAAATAGGCCTGGGGATGTGGCTCAGTACTCAAGTGCCCCTCAGTTCAATCCCTAGTACTAAAAAAAAAAAAAAAATTCTAAGGAAAATAATTGGAATCTGTAACAAAGAGAACAAAAACTGAGCAGTACATAAAAATGTCTAATAAAATTGCAGTATGGTGAAATGATTACTCCTGTAATAAATTATATGGAGGCAGTAGAAATTTTTAATAGTTTTACATATTGGAAATTTGCATTTCTCATATCCTATTTATTCAAAGTTTTAGTTTTATTTCACTTTGAGAAAATGCTGTCATGAAGAGTAAATACATGTCAGGTTTAAAATTGTTAGTAAATAAGGATGGAAAAAATTTCTAGAGGTCTTTACAGTATCTTGAGATCTAGCATGAACTTTGAGAAGGAAATTTATACATTCACAGTAGAAAGATTATGGTTAACGAAATTCCACTGGTCAAGTATCTTACCATTATAGTGTGGAAGTATCTCCTCTTAGTCAAGTGTAGGTAAGGAGAAAACAAACAACAACGACAACAACAACAAAAAGATGGACAGGGGCTGGGGCTGTAGCTCAGTGGTTGAGCGCTTGCGTAGCATGTGTGAGACACTGGGTTCGATCCTCAGCACTACATATAAATAATAAATGAATAAAATAAAGATCCATCAACAATTAAAAAAATACTTAAAAAAAAGATGGACAAAGTATTCTGAAAAACTAGAGGGAGAGAGAAACAAACAAACAAAAAACACCTGAATGATCAGAAAAGCACATTTCTCGAAGTAATAATAAGAAAGGACAATCAAAATTGGTAAGATAAAGAACTAAAACTCGGAACTCAAGGATATAAATTGAGATGTTGAAGACCAGAAAGACTTCTCCAGAATTTGCATCAATGAAGAGAGATAGTTCCATAATGAAAGAAAAGCGTGAGATATTAAACCACAAATAAGAAGATAATAAAAACACTATGAGCAGACAACAGATATGAGAACTGTATTCCATCTTGGAAGACCAGCACAAATGGAATATGTACAATATATTAAAAATAAAGACCCTTAAGAAAATAACAAATTTAAGGTCATAAGGATATCTTAAGAATATTAAAACTTGACTAAGTACTTTTATTTTAGGAAATGTATGAAGGACATACTTGAAATGCATGAAGGACATCAATAAATAAAATGAGAGATATGATTATTTCAATAGTTGCTGGAAATGTATTATGTAAAATTCATCAAATGGGAAATAAGAACTCCAGTAAAACTCTTCATTAAACTAAGGAAGAAACAGATTTCCATATCCTTAACTTGGTAATGATTACACATTTTAAGCCACAACTCAACATCAGTATACTAATCACACACTAAAGAACTTCCATTAAAGTGAAGAACAAAACAAACATTCCTTTTGAAAACATATGATCATTTTGGAAACAACTGACAAAGTAGTAAATTAAATGAGGTGTTCCATTACACAATTAAATCATAAAAATCAGTATGGATTCAATATACTAGCTTTAACATTATTAAATGCATAAAAGAAAAATGATCCTTTCTGAATGAGTATAAAGAAATCAATTCAGCTTTAAATCTTAATTAAATATTATGAAAAACAAAACTCAAACAATACTTTACCATACCTATCTAGATCCTTCATTATCTACCAACTTCATATATTTTTGACTTAATTATCAGTTTGTCTACTTCTTACCTACTGTGTCAGTCAGTTTTTTGTTGCTGCAATCAAAATATCTGACAAGAACAACCTAGAGAAGGAAAAGTGTATTCAGGTTTATGATTTCAGGGGTTCAGTCCGTGATTGACATTACTAGGCTTGAGGTGAGGCAGAACATCATGATGGAAAGGAGTGGAAGAGAAATGCTGCTCAGTTCATGGCAACCAGGAAGCAGAGAGGGAGAGATTGAACAGCCAGGGACAAAATGTAATCCCTAGGGTCAGGTCTTCCATGATTTACTTCCTCTAGCCATGCTACACATACATATAGCAACAACTGAGAACAGTAGTCCTTTCAAATTAAGGATACCTTATTCACATGTATGCATATTTTGTGATTCCATTAGCTTCATTTTTGGCCTTCATCGGCAATATTTGCATTCACAATTTCATATGTATTTTTTTTTAATTGACTCCTGTATGTTAAGTGTAGACATGACAGAAATCATATTCAGGTCATATAGCTATTTCAATGACAGTGGAACCAGAAATGGAAAATAATGGTACATGGGTGGGAGTACTTAATATTCTTAATGGTAACTCCATGTGCACATAGCACAGATTAATTTTAGGCACTTTAAATCAAACTCTTCATTAGCAAAGGAATTCTGAAGATCAGAATAATAAACAGTAATGGCTAAGTGCAGGAATAATTTTGGAAATGTAATAATTGAAAATATGAAGAATGATTTGACAAAGCATAGAAAATTCAATGAAATGTTCATTTGACAAAGGTAGCCATTTAGGGAAAATATAATGATTATCATATATCAAACTCAATTTCTGAAGATTAAAAATCTAAACATTAAACAAATAGAAACAATTTTATAGAAGAAAATTAGCTAAATATTTATATGTTTTAGTATAAGAAAGCTAATTCTGAGAATAATAATTTTAGATGCAAAAATACATTTGTGATAGTATTGTTAGAAAAAAACTTAAAAATATATAAATGGTTAATAGCCTCCAAGTCTAAAGCAATGAATACAACCATAAGGAAAATTACAACATTAAAACTAAAATATTTTTGAATTAGTAAAATGAAAATTATTCAAAAGGAGTTCCACTCATTAGTGTTTGTAGCAGTTCAGAGAAAACCATGATCTCATGCTCCCTTCACAGAAATTTACATGAATGGATATATGCATTAAGAAGGTTTAGCAGCTTTATATTCTTCCACTCAGTAGCTTCTAAACTTCTGTCCTTACAAAATAATCATGGCTGAACTCAAATATTTACCTGTTTTCATCACATTAGTTTTAATGATCATGAAATATGGTAACTTAAATATTACAAACAAGGTATTTTAAAAATACATTATAAAATGATAAAATTCAATTCAGTCAACTTATATCATTTTAGATGCGCATTCAATAGCTTAAATATACATTTATTCATTATTTATTGCTTATCACATGAAAGGGGACTATTTAAGAAATGAAACTTTTCAAAAATAGGAAAGAAAGCAAAGAGATGATTTTACAGGTTAACTCAAAAAGTTCTAAGATTACTCCTTAATAGTTTTGTAATAAGAAAAATTCTTTGGCTTCACATACAGTAAGTTAATTACTCTTTCCCTTCCCTGTCAAAAAAAAAAATTACAGATGATCAGTTGCATTAGAGGGTGTTTGGATGTTTTTGAACTTTTAGATGGGAGGGTGACAAAGAAATTAGGTCATTAGGAGCAAGGCCTTGAAGGGAATATTTAGACTGCAGCCCCTCTACTCCTGTCTCTCTTCTCTGCTTCCTGGTCATCCTAAGCATGAAGTTCCCAGTGCTTCCTTCCAGTGAAGTACTGCCTTGCCACAGGATGGTTAAGAGGACAGGTGCCTATGTATTGAAGCCTCTAAAACCATGGGCTAAAATAAATTCTCCCTGTTTACAAGCTGATTATCTCAGATGTTTTGTCCCAAAGACAGAAAGCTGAAAACACAAAGGGTCATTAGTCAAAGCTACATTATAATTTAATAACATACCTGTGGTTATTATGTAAAAGGATTGTTTTAATTTTAATGATCTAAATTCTACTTTAAGTTAGTATGGACAATTGAAACAGTGTGAGGAAAGTAGTATACTCAAAGAATTATTACCAGTTCAATTAGTATTTATTTACAGTAATGATATAAAGCATTAAAATAAAACACAAAAAAATATGTACTTTCAATCCTTCATATGCTGGTCTTTAAAAAAGAGAGAAAGTGATATTAACCCTATTAAGAACTATGTGTGTGCTAATAAATATCTTTAAACCTGCTGAATTGTGACTAATTCATGATATCATTTAAAGATATGCAGATGCATATACAGAAAAATAAAAATTATTTCTATTCTAATTAATTCTAAAATGTTCACAATTTACCATTGTATATTGTATTAGATCATATAATGCTTACATTATATTGATTTATTTAGAGACACTGTTAATCATTGTATTTTTCATTGACTGACTAAACTATACATGCTCATAAAGTAGTGAATATCACTTTTATCACACATATAGACACAAATGAAGTATATTTTAAAGTTGTATATTTTTTAAATTTATAATTGATCATATTTTCTGTTAATATTCATGACAAATATGTGAATTTTGTTTTATTTTATTATTTATTTAATAGTATTTGTTCTATAGTTATAAATTTAGATTATAAATCAGGCAAATTAAAAATAAAAATGAGACTATTATTTTGAGTATAAATATGTATATTGGTAGAAATGAATGTGGAAACTATAACATTGTCAATGATCAATTCTATATATATCAGTCTACATTGATGACACACTAATGTGGCAAGTTCTTAATTGTACAAATAATCTTTTTAAATGGTAATTCTTTTTTAAGTTTATCAGGAAATCACACAAACCTCTTTAATTGTAAGGATTCAATTACTACGTGCAATTGTAGCAAAGAATGAGGTTTTCTTTTATAATCACAAATCTTACTACTGCTTCTATTCTTCATTTTGAATAAATTTTATAAGCAGCAGTCTCTTAAAATCCACCCTCAAATTGCTTATAATTTCTGAATTTCAGTTGTTATTTTGTGATATTTACTTCTCTAGAGCCCACACACTTACATTAGCTAATATATAATTATGTCATGTGTGTATACGTCAGTCATCTGCATCATGTAAGACAAGTGGTTAGAAAAATGAATGAGCAAATTCATTTTAATTAAAAATTAAAATGAGCAAATAAACAAGAATCCACGTAGAGCAACATGCTTTCAAATCAAGGACATTTATGTAAAGCGCAGTTTGGACAAATAAAGAGTATTTTGAATGCTGCACAAAAATGATGTAGAATGACAACATTTAACAAAGCGATAGCCTTCATTTCACAGTATTTATGTGTCTGCATGGTTTTCTTTTTTCTCTTTAACGTAACGCTTTAATTATAGTAAAATGTAATTTAAAAAGTCAAATTCAAATCAAGAATTTCAAAAGTCCTTGAACTACTGCTTTAATTTGAATAACATTATTATTGACTCTAGTTCTATTTCTGTGTCTTTCCATATTTAATGGGCTGGGAGGAAGGAACAAAAAGCTCTAAAATAATAGCTTGGTTACATTGCATTCTCTATCTCAAAGACTTAAAGCAAAACTTCCTTTTTTAAATTGATTTACATGTTAATTTAGATATTAAAGAAAACAAGCAACTGAATGTATCCTGCATTTGGGGCCTTTAAGCAACAGCAACAGACTCATTCTAATGAATGAGAAATTTAATTATCTATGGACCACAGTAACTTGGGAGAGGATTTGATATGATTTATAATAACTCTTTTCTTAATTTTATTTTCAATTTGTCAGTTTCCATCCAACTTTCTAACAGAGAATGGTACTAAATATATGGCTTAAAATGAGTTATTTTAAAGTAAATCAGTGGTCTATATTATGTCTATATTGTAGTCCTTATTATATTTTAGATGTATCTTATTTAAGATTAGTAAATCATTGGTTTATTAGTGAAACTGTTAAAATTGTAAATGTTGATTTGATATGTCCGTATATTAAAGAGACTCTCTACCAAGTCAGGGACTATTTTTTGGACCTTTTATGGACCCTCAATTAAAAACAATAAATGCATTTTCTATAATGTACCTATCACTGAACCATTTATATTTTCTTTTTCTAAAATGACATTTTCCTATCTATAATCAAGAATCAAAGGATTCTTGATTTCAAAAGTACTAAACACATAATATTAAAAAAGATACCAGTACCTTCCTTTCAATCTCCTTTCTAGAATGGCATGAACATTTCAAAAATTCACCTAACTTGCACTAGGAAAAGAGAATATATTTTACAGTATTATTAGTAGAAAATAATTAAAAGGAAGTTAAGTTCTACTGTTGCTTTTACTAATAGTACATTCTCAGGGTAAGAAAATGTAGGAAGCAAAGTCCTTTGCTCATTAGGCTAATAGTCTACCATTAAGTATGTGCAAAAACCCACACACATTGAATTTTCAGTAAATGACAAAGGATCTGTCTTGCTATTTCCATGATATGAACCCTCAGCATACTTTTCTCTAGCTGTGCAATAACACTACCATCAAGTTATTTGGTCATAAGTAGTGACTAAAACAATATTTGTATATAAGCAGAGGAAGTAAGGGGGTTTAAATTTCTTAGGCAGAATCATAAAACGAGGAAAATGTGTTTCTTCAGAAGAAATAGACTTGGATCTAGTGGTGAGGGAGTGATTTTCTTTTCTCCACTTAGCAAAGATTTTTTTTTTTAAAAGAAAAACCATGGAGTCTTTTTGTTGTTAAGGCATATTTTTGACCAAGTTTTAATCTGTCAAGTTTTCTGCATATTTCACTAAAATGAGAGAGGAACAGAGGTATAAGATATTTAGAAAGTTTGCAGAAACTTCTTCTTACTTATTAAAGATCAAAATAAATCTGTTGCATTGTTTTACTGAACTAAAAAATAAACATTGTGAGGCTTCTGATGTAATTTTCTGTGTTCATAAATTGGTAAATTTTAAACACAACTTTGTCATAACTATCTTTCTTGTTGACTTGCTTTGCTTTGTTTTATTTTTGTTAGAGACCACTCTTCAGTTACATCTTATCTCTAAACACAGAACTTCACTTGACTTCAGTATATCTGGGTCTTAATAAGCAACTCTATCTTTCACCTTCCAGTGTGATTGAAACCAGGTTGTTTTCCATTAAGTTAAAAGTTGGCAAAATCAATTTCTCAATTCTTTAGTTTGCTATCTTATTAGACAGATGATCTTGTAGGGTGGAATGTGTCACAATCACACACTGGACTTTAAGTATTTAATCCTGGGAGATTTCCAATCAGCCAAGTACAAAAAAGAACACTGGTTCTTAGAGATAGAAAATACTATCAAGTAATAAGCATTTACTTTTGTCAATGCTAAGGTTCTAATGCGCTTTGTCATATGAATAAAACTGCCTATGATATAAGTATATATACTATTGTACAATAATTAATTAGAAGAAAATATACATTTTAATTATGCCCTCATCAAAATTAATCTCCAGATGTATATATTTTCTGAAAAACTTCTAGTTTTATACACTTTTAGGTAATGATAAAGGTAAGATGTAAGATGAGATCAAATGGATCCATCTTCATTTATTTCCAAAATAACTATATTTCCACAAAAAAAGGCTCTTTTAAATTTACTCATGTTCAAGACAGGCAAGGAGAATAAATATCTATCTTTGTCAATGAGATAAACTGTTTTCATGACACATTAATTTTCTAATTATGAAGTTCAAATTATTTTCAACAAGTTTTATGAAAGCAACAACAAAACTAAATTTCAAATAATTATAGATGCATGTCTAATTAGTGTCTGTATAAATTTACTACTTCTAGCCATTGTTAATTGGAGATCACTAAATATTGTTTATGGAAAGCATGCTCATGGGAATATAAACAAATTGTTTGAAAATAATTTAGTGTTATTATTTTTCTAAAAATACTATAAAGAAAAAGAAAAACTTTATATGTATAAATAGGCTATTTAATCACCTTAAGCTTCTGCTAAAATGTTTTTATAATAGTTTAAACTAAGTTGCAGAGATTTTAATATGGGCATTATTTAGAATATGGTAAGAAAATGGTTAAAATTACATAATATTTATTTATAACAATGTACATCATGTAATAGTGTAATTAATTCCCACTGTTCATTTTCTTTTAATTAAGCTTTCCTCAATTTTACTAATATAAATTAAAAAATTAATTGATTTCCTACTTTGTTTTTTTGTAACAGAGTCAGATTGGTCTAAAATTTAAAACCTAACTTCCTGCACACTAATAGTAAATGAACACTCAGAACTGTAAAATAGCATGTCTTTATAGTTCAATGTCCTGTAAGTGCTCAGACCCTAAGAAACAGATTTGGGATCCCAGAGGGTGAAAGAAGATGCAAGATGTAGTTGGGATAGCAGACATGCTTTATCTGGAGGTAACAATAGCCCTTACCCAGCCCCCAGTCTTAGCTTGAACCTCCAGCCAGTAATATTTTGCACCTGAATCCTTTCCATAGACCTTTTTTATGCAAGCCCCCCACCCAAATAAATAAAAAACATTGCCAACAGGTTAATCAGTGGGTGAAGCTCTCAAGCAAATGTTTGTAACCTAGAGTACATATGCTAAATCAGAGTGTTTATGACCTTGACTACAAAATAAAACCTTAGTCGAATCATTCAGAGAGTAATAGTCACATTTTGACTCAAGGTATTATAGTTTCAATATATACATTCAAATTACTGATTTATATGTCAATAACAAAACCTTATTTCTTGTAAAACATTGGTTTCTACCCATAAACTTTCCTATTGGAATTTTAACTGATGATTTTATTCTCCAGTAGATGAATAGGATTTTAAAGATAAATAATACTTTCTTTATGATGGGATCATTCTCTGAAAACATACGACTAGCTGCATAGAAAGACTTCCTAAAGGTAGAAGAACATGGAAATTTTATGAGGAATTCTTTTCCAGATTTTCAACTTCTGTGTTTTCCCTGTTCTCTGAATTATCTGCCTTGAATGACCCAGTTTCTCCTCCTTCCCTGCATTAATCACAACCCATTCAGGCATAACTCTTCAACCCAACTAAATCATACTATGTTGCTTTGTGCTAAAATGGCCTGCAAAGGAGCACACCATTTTCTTTTATCATCATAGATGATGAAAACATTCTTAAAAACTACAACATGATGATGGATTCTCAACTCTGAAAATACACAAACCATTGCAATGTACAATTTAAACATATGATCTTTAGGGTTGGCAAGTTATATCTCCTTAAGCTATTGAACACGCACACGCACACACAAACAACAAAACAAAACAAAAAGACCCACTATAAACAAAAAGACCAGGATACCTAACAGTGAAAAAATGAAAGTTCCGTGAACACAAATGACATGATTAGGTAAAAACTCCAAATCAAGGGCCAACCTTTTAATTTTTTCATTGTAAAATTATTATTACTATTATTTTTTACTTACTATCAATAGAGTTTAAAATAAGTCATTGAATTGCTGGTGATATTGCTATGAATAATTTTGGTGATAGATTGCTATATTTCTCAGAATGTTCATAAAGCATGCAATGGCATTTTAAGTTAAAAAAGGTGAAAAACAAACTCTTTTACTTGTATATATTTTAATATAAAATTTAAATCATCATATATAACACTAAGTACATTTCCAGTCAAATTGTACTTTTTGTACTTCACAATTATTCTTAAAATTTTATATATAAGCTGCATTTAAGCTATGTTGATAAAGTAAAAATAACAATGAAATAAAAAATGTAACTCTTCAAACTTTAAGCTCTTATTATTGTAAGAAAACAAGAGGATATTCAATAAGAAAACTTCAATCACAAAACATCTTAGGACAAATTCTAAAATGTGAACTAAAAATACAAGTTTAATAAGAAATTTAATTAAGAAAAATTTGGGTTCTCAGAAATAATATTATTCATATATTTTAAAATGGATTACAAATATATTAAATATCTATTACATATATATTCCACACAATATATTTTTAATAGTCATATAAGTTTTATTTTAAAATATCTATGCAATAACTTGGAATTACAGATTGCAATGATGAAAGTGAATACATATAATCATAATAAATATCATTATATGTAAACATAAATTTGTGCAAGGAGATATAAAGCTATATTAGGGAATGGAGATCTACAAAATTCTAAGACTTCTGTTCTTTACCATCAAGACATTTTATTTTCACTAATTCCTCAGGGACTTGTCATCTTTTAATCAATATATGTTTTAGTGCTCATAAGAACCAATCTTACCCTTTAAATAATACATCCAAAAAACAAAGCATTTGTAATAATTGTAATTATTCTGTGTATAGTATTTGAACCAGTACAGCCATTACCCTGGGGGAGTATTTTTTCTATAGTATCCAGAAAGTAATTTATAATTTATTTTGGTTTCCAATCCTTTATTGTGCATATTCTTTCGGTTCTCTCATTTATTATTTAAACTGCTATATATGTCTAACATAATTCTCCCTTTATAAAAGACATCATACGAATTTTAAAAACTATATCAAAAGATAATCATTTTTCTTGTAAACTGATTTTTTTTTCATTCTAATTTTCAAGTTTAAAAGAATTTCCTAAGAAAATCATAGCTGGCATGCCATTTTCCAAATGTCATAAACTTCTCTCTACATGCATCTTTTATAGGTTCTTCCCCCTTTTCATACATATTTTACCTCAAAAATGTTTGCCATCAATATTAAAATATGAATTATCCACATATTGGTGTGCATAGCTTTCTAAATGCTATCAGATCTAATTCATTATATCATGATTTTTATGGTTTAGGTTGTTCATTCATATTTTAATATAAATATTCTTATCCAGTCTCTGTCCATTTATTACTCTTGTTTTCCTACTTTAATTTTAAAATATATAGAGAAATAGGATAACTTTAGAATACACATTCTCCTCAGAAATTTTAGGGGAAGTACAATAATGAATAGACAAACACTATACTTGACTTACAATTTTGCCTCAATACTAATAAATTAATGCTTACTACACTTACAGTACCATTTATCCTAAATTTGTGTCCTTTACTGTAGTACTAAATTTGACATTTCTTATTGCATTGCTTCTCATGCTCCTCCAAAAGTAAAATATGTCACTTACCATTTAATTTTTGGTTGAACATCAAAAGTATAAATTATTTAAGTGCAGAATAAAATTAGTGTTGGATTATTGAAATGAAGTTGAAATTTCACATAGTATTTTCAAAGTAATAGATTTCCCAAATCCCAAAGGTATCATTTAAGATAAATCTGCAAAATTACTCAAAGATATGAATGCATAGAGAGCTTCTTAATTATATTTTAGAACTCAGGAAAAAATTTCTCAAAGTTAATAATCAAAATATATATCAAGGTCAATCTTAATTCATTTGACATCTTACTTGAAGCTATCTAATACATAGAGAGATTGTTCATCTTCAAACCTTACATATCTATTTTGGTGCTGTTCATTAGTAAATCATTAGTCTAGAATTTGTCACATGTAATTGACACTGAATTAAAGTAGGACCAAAGCTTATTTGAAAAATTAAACTAGGTTTCATGGAAACACTACCTGTCTTCCTTCACACTGTCTGTGAATTTTAGGTGCCGTTTCTCCTGGATTAAAACTTTATGACTCGTTTTCCTCTTTGTAATTTGGTTTTGTACCTCCAACACAACTCAGAGCTCTACTATTTGCCCTTCATGCTTTAATTTCCTCTTTGATGATAGTTCATTTTCTTCTGCTATGCTGTTTTGTAAATTCAGGGTGAATGTTCTGCCTGTAGCACCTTCATGAGACCCTCATCCATTATAAATCTCTGCCAGGACTCATCCAGCCCACTTGTTATCATTTATATCTACAATGTCACATCTGGGCAAATGTGTCTATGTACAACACCACCATTATTTCAATTAATTAGAAAATGTACCATATGGAAAGAAATGTCTTGGATACTCAAGTTGTTAATGACCGGATCCAATGATGTATGCCTCTAGTCCCAGAGGCTCCTGAGGCTGAAGCAGGAGGATCACAAGTTCAAAGCCAGCCTCAGCAACTTAGTAAGGCCCTAAGCAACTTAGCAAGATCCTGCCTTTAAATAAAATATATTAAAAAGACGGGATGTGGCTCAGTGATTAAGCACCTCTGGGTTTGATCCCCTGTACCCTCCCCCCCAAAAAAGTTAATGTTTAAGAACAAAGCTTCAAAGACAACAATGAAAATAGTTTTTCTTCAATATTTCATCCATGGAGCAACATGAAGAATGAAATCAAAGGTAGAATGCTAATATATAATGTTTAAGCGGGCTTATGTGTGATCATTACTCTTTAGTGAAACACTTCCATACAAGTTAGCCTATTAAACAATTGAGACAATTTGACTTGCCTCCATAATATTTCAATTAAAAATTTCATTTTGAAGAACTGTGAAAAATGATAATTCTAATACCATAAAAACTTGTGACTTAATGCCTTTCATAGCTTAATGTAAATTTAACATTGACACTATACTGAAAACTTTAAAAATGATCATGATTTTATCATAAAGAAAGCTTCTATTCACTGTGTTTTAGAAAAAATGTACAGTATTCATAAATACTATACCTAGACTCAGGATTCTCTCCCTAAGATGTGGAAGGCTAGGAGGAGTGTTGTTCTCAACTTAAAATAAAAAATACGTTTACTGTTCATTGTGTGGTCAAGCTGTGCCACAGGATGGAATATTACTTAAGTTCAAATGTAGATAATGTGCCATGTAAAACCACTACAAGATTCATGAACTGACAACATGCAGAAGAGACACAACATTTACCTATAGCAAGAGGAGAGTGTACAATATTCAGCCTCTTGCACTGGTCAGAACATGGCAATTCTTACTTCATGCACATTACATCACATGGCAGTAAAAGGTCTGAAATAGGTAAAGCTGGGGAGTACCTGAGGTCCACTGAGATTACTTTTAAACAGAACAAAGAAAACATTTAGTGTGAAACAGGGAAATATATTCCCATACAAGCAATAATCCAGACTAGACAAGGTCTCCTTATCTCCAATTCTATGTTCCAGGGCAAGGCCCATTATCAGATGAGTGACAGACTGCACATATCTGCCTTTATCAATGGTTATGAACAAACATTGAATTCAAACACTACCTGAAAGACAGGTAGTGTTTCCATGAAACCTAGTTTAATTTTTCAAATAAGCTTTGGTCCTACTTTAATTCAGTGTCAATTACATTTTAAAACTTATTAGAGACTTAGGAATGTAAAACCCTTGAATGGAAAAAAATGGCCCAAAATCTGAAGAGAAAATGTATCTGCTGGGAGAAAGAAAATGTTGGCAGCTGTAGACATATCCTGATTTATCCACTCTAGCATGGCAAAAAAAAAAGATAATCAGAATAATTCACATTTGATGAAGCCCAGTTGTGTTACAGAGCTGGTTCATTCTGTAGGAATATCAGTGGTTGCTCCAGGAAAAAAATGAGGAAAGTCCTAAGAAGTGCCATGATGTTTACCTTGGATCCCTAACAGGGACTATGCCTGTGGAAGCAACACAATACATCAGTCTGATTTTCCTCTCTCCAATATAGAATAAAAGGCCAAAGAAGGGAGAGGCAGCAAGCACTCCTGCCCTTAGCACTTTGGTGAAAATTCATTGCAACTGGGGAGATGGAAAAGTAATAAGGATATAAAATCCTATTCTATGGGAGGGTCAGGATTATGTACCAAGCCTCACATCTCTAGAGAAATGAGACAGATTGTTGCCTAAACCTGAGGCTTAATCAAATCAACTGAGGATGTGTACTTGCAATCACCACTTCTGAATTAACTTAACATGCTTTGAATGCAAGTAACAGGAGAACATTACTGAGAGAGGGACAGGAGAGGGATAGGAACACCTAGAGAGAACTTATCTGAGGTGCACGGCAAAGACATAAAACTCAGAATTAAACAGACATTGTTGCTAAACCAAATTCTGCCCCAAATATTACTAATTTCCACAGGACTTTGAGGTGCTGAGGAACAAAGGAGTATAACATATCATCGATAATATCAAACCCACCACTACTTTTTATTAGATTAATATAATTCCTACTCTAAAGGCTTGCAGTAGAAAAGGCATATCCATTTCTTGGGATCACAACTAGTTCGATATTACAGTTCTACACAAGATATCTAGCTTTTAGTGTTCAAAAAAACAAAAAACAAAAAGAAAGAAAGAAACGAAAAATCAACATACACTATAAGTTATACAAAATGAATAAAATATATTCACAAGATATAAAGCAAACATTAGAATCAATCTGTATATTAATCATTAAACAGTCTAACAAAAATGTGAAGTTTTAACTCTGAAACTATGATCTACTAAAAAGCAAATTTTTCTTTTTTTTTTTTTTTTTGGTACCGGGGATTGAACCCAGGGGCACTCGACCACTGAGCCACATCCCCAGCCCTATTTTGTGTTTTATGTAGAGACAGGGTCTCACTGAGTTGCTTAGCACCTCGCTGTTGCTGAGGCTGGCTTTGAACTCGCGATTCTCCTGTCTCAGCCTCCCTAAGTGCTGGGATTACAGGCTTG